>SRLM01000046.1:931737-1033862 GCA_015708895.1 Populus ilicifolia
AAAAAAAAAAAAAAACTAAACAATCCCCAGCCTATTCTGTTTGGAGGAACTTTATAGAAAAACATCACATTTCTCCTGAGAAGATTAATCCATTGACACAAACATTGGTCTTGATCTTTTTATTGCCAGATTGCAACTATCCAACCATTTTCTCTCAATTTTTTTTGACAAGCTTCTCTCATTTCTCATTCTAAAACACAAAGAAAATGAAATTTAATTTTGAACCATGAATCTCCAAAACAATAGGGACCAAATGATAGAAAATCTAAGTTTTTTTTGGGATCAAACTAAAGTTTCCCACACAAAAATCTAAATGAGGAATGCATTTTCGTTCCTTGTCAAATATGATCCTTGTTCATTTATTTTCAATCTTCAACCCCAATGAAGTTCTGATTTCACAAAATCGAAACCAATTCACTTTGAAAATCCTAAAAAACCAAGCACATTGAAGATAATGCAAATTGAAAGAACTACATACAAAAAAACAATAACATTATAATTTTGGAGGATGAAATTGCAAGAATTAAAAGTTCAATGAACAAAAACATAAAGCACACTGTTCATATGAACAGTTGAAGGCAAAGAGCTATGAGCCTGCATGAACCGTGTCTGGTGCTTAAGTGAAAGACCCATATGCTCTATTTATTTCTTTAATCTAATAAACACGACCAAGCCCTGTGAGAATATTTTAGCTCATATACTACCTAATTAATTTCCCAAAAACGACTACATATTCTACGAGGAATGCTATCAAGGTTTGAAATCTTGCCCGTTGAAGTACAAATAGGGCTGTTTGCCAGACGATGTTAGTGTATGCACTGCTGAAAATCCACCATAGTTACTCTGTGACTTAGTTAAGCATATCTTGGCAACATATTCGAATGGCTTGTGTTCCCGGTTGTAAGTTTGGTTCACATACTCATCGATTGGAATCCACTGCAGGAAAAAGAAAATGATTGTTATTCGTATAATCATTAGAGATCTCTATGGATTCACATTTTAGATTTTTCTCCAATTAATTCATAATAGATTTATCACTGAATGAACTACATTGTTGATATTGACCCGAAAAAAGAAATCTTCGGTATGGTTAATCTGTGAACAGCATGCCATCACAATGTAAAAGCTGGATAGGTTCGAGCTATAGTCATTAGGCCCTCCTAAACCTAAAGAGACCTACTTGTTTCAAAGGATCAAAACAGCTTATTATGAAGAGAATTCCTTGTCGGTTCTTGTAAAATATTTCATTTAGACAAGAGATTCTAAAGACGTCATAAGTTACCTATTTGTGATTTGTTTTCTCTATTATTATGCTAGTGCTTCACTGATTTTCGCATTCATGGATCTGACATGATTCTATGTATGGCCAAATCACAACAATGTAATACTGAAAATTCCTCATACTCGTATTGTGTTGGTTCTTGTCTCTACAAGGGTGCATTCAACTCATAACTACAAGGGCCCAAAAACTGAGTTAAAATGCTGAAGCAAAATCAAGTATCCAAAGCATTTCATTCACAAATCTCAAACCTCAAGATGGAACACATTAGTAGCTTTTTTAAGCAAGATAATGCGATTGTAACTGCAATGACTGGTTTAATTTTTTGAAGAGAATATTTATCCTGTTTAATAGTTGACATGTACTACAATGTCCAGTTCAAGTACAAGAAAATAAACTGTAAAAAAGATGAATAGTACCTGGGCTGCCTTGATCTCTGAATCTTGTTTTGTGATGTCAAAGGTGAGTGGTTGTAACATGCAAACAAAAAATAAATCTGATTTTCCAAGGAATTGCTGGTGGGTTTGGCTGTGCATAAAACAAAAAGGAGAAATCAATTAACAGGGACAAGCTTATGTAAATTGTACAAAGACTTGAAACATTTCATCTTTAATGTTAGTATCCTCCACAATTAAAGATGGACGACTCTGGTTTTAGTTTGCAAATAATAGAAAACCGATATCCACTAGCCTTATACTGAGCATGGAGGATCCCCATACTCAAAACTGATGTTGCAGCAATCACTGATAGAAATCATTGGTTGATGTCACCTACAGCATCGAAGGACCTTTTCTTATTCGGACTGGGTTATGCAACTTGAGTATATCTACCCTAACGCCTCCAAAACAGACTATTTAATGGAAGCTCACTACTGGGGGTGGGCAGGGGAGCCTGGCTGGCTAAGAGTAAATAGGAGCACATTACACATCCCAAACAGGGTTTCTTTAGCTGGTTTGCTATCAAATAGGCGATAGGTTAAGCCTACAAAAAGATAGAATTATCTGATCCTACCTGTCTACTCCATAATCAAGCATACGAAACTAGAGATTACATTCACTTTTCATGCCCAAACCAACTAAACAAGTTTGCTAAGATAAATAATGTGTTCATTAAAGCCCTAATATAGTCCATCATGTCTAGTCATTTTACAATGAAATTCTCATCTCATGTTTTTCTGTTCCCCTTTTTCTTGGAGTGGAAACATAGGAGTGATAACTAATAAAGAAAGGAATGGAAAATTGAAGTGATTAACGAGAAGAAATCTTCTTACCTGAATGCTAAAATTTCCATAAATTCTGTGTCAATCTGAAACATTATAAAGCCAGAGATATTAATGTTAGAAAGATGTGAAGACTTCAGAGGATGTAAAATACAACAGTATTTAATTTTGTTTGAAACCTGTGGAATTTAACTTACTCCTGTCTCTTCTTTTACTTCTCGAATTGCAGCCGCACAAACATCCTCACCCTGCGGATGCAAAATTTCACCATGTGCACACCATGAAAAAGCATTATAACATATAACCACCATCATATAATGCTTACCTGATTAACAACGCCTGTAGGAAACTTCCATGCATCTTTACCTTCGAAATATCCATGTTTCTCCTTCACTACCAGCACCTTCCACGTGGAATAATTTGACCTCAACATAGGACTTGAATAATGATGACAACCAGCCAACAAGAGTTTCTAACTGAATTACTGTTTTAGCGTTTTATTGAATTTCTTTATATTTGCTAACCATACCATGCTTTAAATTACTATTTTGTAGCGTGAACCTGATTTGAAGATCAGAAATCACATTTGCAGCTCACCAATGACGGAACAAGAAGGTGAACTAAGAGAAAATTGAATTTTCCTTACTCGATAGTCCACCACCACCTTAAGTTCAGAGAAAAGCATAAATATATTAATGCTACTGTCGAGAAGAAGTACCTCTCTCTTATTGTTCATAACAAAGGCACCAATGCCAACTATATGTGAAGCATTTGCAGGAAGAGTATCAGGACCGTCAGGAATCCAATAGACCAGCATCAAGTAATTTGATTCAGCATGGTGGTACCTAAAACCCTCCTGCACAATTAATTACAAAAACACTCTATCATGCCCAGGAACGCAATGGAGACATTGAATCAATTATAATTGTTTCCAGTTGGAAATATTACGCGTACGAATTTCAGAGGCTTGTCACTTTGCATTTATGATTCACCTTAACTGTAGGTTCAACAAGGTTAGCTTGTTGAATAGGCAATTTGATCTAAACACCCTTCTTGCCCTTAAGAAAAAATGAAAACAAGTTGAACATGGTGCGTTAACACGTAAGATCTTTTTAGTAACTAGCCATGATCTTTTCGAAAAGGAGGTTCTCATTTTTATTTACCTGTTGCCTCCATTGGGATATCGAAGCTCTAAGCAAAGGAACATAGATGTGAGAGTCCATGGGTTCCTTCATATCTACCACAACTCCTCCATATTTATCATTAACTGCATCAAGTAACCCAATCTGTTGAACTTTATCTGTAGGTAGTGCTGTCTGTCTCTTCAAGACACTGTTTGGGGGAGACGACATATTTCTTCTTGAGATTGGGAGTCTATAACTGGACCATAAAAAAATTAAAATAAAAAAATCAAGAATCACTTGTCCCGTTATGCTATGCACTTTCGAAACCCAACTAAGAGTATGCTGGCACAAGGACAAGGATTTACAACTGAGTTAAGTCCAGGAAAACCTTGAAATCGCTCTATCTTGCTATGAGAAGTGAAATCTGTCATGAATCCTATGTGAGTATGGCTATTGAATATGCAAAATCTCTGGCGAGTTCTTCCTTACTGTTTCGCGTAATCATGCAAAAAGAGATTGCATTTGTCACAAAGCAGCCCCCAAACTCGATCTTACCTGGATGAATCGTACGATTGGCTTGAAGAGGCCCTTGAATAGATTGAAGATTTGACTAATCTTAACGTTTTTCATAATAATAATACAAGTCGCTTTCTCCAGATTAAAAAAAAAACAAAAAAATACAGAAACAAGGAAAACTAGAAGCATCTTAGTACGCTCAAAGTCAACTATAACGACAATGATAAGTAAATAAAAATACACTACTGACCAGTCACAACCCTTCACCAATTATACCTCGCCGCTCTGCTCTAGCCCTTGAACAGAACCGATGAGATTTCATCTAAAAAGAAGTAAGGGCATAAAGAGGGATGTTATAAATGACAAGCCAAAAAAAATTAAAAAAAGATTAACTTAGTTCTCCTGTTTACATGAATGATAAATAAAATATTAAAATATTATTTACGCTTATTCTGTTTTTTTCTTTGATTATTGTTTTAAAAAATACGTTTTTTCAGTTTATTTTTTATAAAATTATTCTCATTTTTATTATCCAGGGAGGATAGTAAAATTGTTTTTTTAATTTTTTTTAATATTATATTAATTAAAAATTATTCAAATTATTTTTAAATCCATCAAGTTACCCAATTTTTATCAAATTATTGAAATAATTATATATCAAATATATTAAAATATAATTAGTTCTAAATAATTTTTAACCAATAAAATGTATATAAACAAAAAGTTTTATTTATGCCATTCAAAAACTTATATTATTAATTTGACTCTAGTATTTTATTTTTATTTTTATAGATGCTCTTAAAATTTGTTGGAGTGTGTTTAAGGCTAGACGAAACACATTAATTAATTAATTAAGTTTCCACTAACTAGAACTAACCCTGTACTTGATCAGTGTTAAAGCAGTGGAGTTTTTCGATTGTAAAGCTGTGAAAACTATAGTTTAGAATCCTCAAAATCGTTAATTCCCGTAATTCAAATCAAATTATGACCACTGAAACGGTAATTAGAATGGAAAATACCAAGTAGAAACCAGAGCTGCAAACGTCGATTCAGTACAGAAAAGTGGAAAGTAAGTTCCTGGCAAGATGAAAAGAAGCACAGATCTGCATCCATAGCTGTAAGTTCCTGGCAAGATGAAAAGAAGCACAGATCTGTATCCATCGCTGTAAGTTCCTGGCAAGATGAAAAGAAGCACAGATCTGCATTCATAGCATTACGGCTTAGATGTTTTGTGCGTCTGAAACTTAAAGGTGCTGATTATGTGTGCAATCGCTGCTTGCTCTCGAGTGATTCTGTGTGCTCATTATGCGATGCTTGCAGCTGTTTTATAATTTACATAACTCCTCCTCATCTTCTTTGATTGTTTTCCATGAACTCTCGCTTACGGCACGTCTCTAGTCTCCATGACCACTCGTTTCCAGGCAATCGTGATCATTTAACTACGAACAAATTAGGGATCCTTATCCATAAATGTTGACAAAGATCACGAGAACTCTTTCACAATCCATCAAGTTAATATTTTCATGCACACGTGACCGTGTAGGTAATCTTTATACTACTCCCCAGGCTATTTTTAACTGTTGTTTTCTAAATAATTTTTTTATATTACAATGTATATTAATAATTTTTTATTTATAAAAAAATACTTTTAATTTTAATATATCAAAACAATTCAAAACATATAAATTATATTAAATTTTAATAAAAAATATTTTTTAAAAAAACACATATTAAACTGTTTCCCCAAGCTATTCCTTCAAACATTGGAAGAACATCTACAAATTTTTATTAAGAAAATAATTAATTTATTGTTGGTAGGCCATGCAACTCAGGTTAAAAAAAAAAAAAACTTTTTTCCATCCTTTGTTATTGTATTAACCCAAACAACAACACACGCACATGTAATTGCATACATACATGTGATGCGTATGAAATTATGAATGTAATTTTCTTTTCCATTATTTATTTCTTTTTAAAATTGGCACTACAATTTTTTCCATATTTAAATGAAAAAATTATTTGTTCAGCCCTGATATTACCGAGCAAAGTTATAAAAATTGACTTGGTACTAAGTTAATTCAAATTGATCATGTTAATTTAAAATAATATTATTTTTAAATTTTATTTTTAAAAAATAAAATGAAAGAAAAATTAAAATGATGTGTTCTAAAAAAAAAAATCAAATCTATTCTCTACTAGATTTGACCCGGTTAAATTTCACTTAGTACGACATGAAGCCCAAACTTAACTAGGTTTCCATGTTAAAAGGTTGATCACAGGTTAAATAACACTATCCTGCTCTAGAGCCCAAGTAATTCAAAACCCAATCAACATGGTTCCCGCCTCAACCGGATGACTACTTACGCCGTCAACTTTTCGTTACCCAAAATTTGCAGATGTTAATTGCCGCGCGCATTTTCATTGTTTAATATTTAAAAATTTCACAGATTTTAAGGCTTCTTGCCATTACCATGAATCTTTCCACAATAAATGTCCAGATTCAGCAACTTACGAAACAAGGTGTTTTCTTTTTTAGTTGCTTGATGCATTGTTTTCACTGGTTACTTTAACGTTGTCTACGTTGATATCTGCTGGCGAATTCAAAAGTTTTGTTCTTTAGGTCTCGTGGATTCGCTGCAAATTTCATTGATTTTTAGCTAGTCGGGGAAGTGGGTTTTTCGTTTTTTGTGAATTTGGAAGTTGATTTCTTTACTGGTTCCTTTTCACCTCTTTCTTGTTTCTGCTGGACTAACCATGAGTGGAGATAATTTCACTTCGAAACCGCGTGCTGCTTTGGGTGATTTGACCAATTTGCCGGCAAAAGGGGTGTTTTCATTGATTTCGGGTGATTTGGGGCTTAAATCTAGAGATGGGTATGGTACGAGCGTGGATAGTTTAAATGGGGATTCAGGTTCTGCAAAACAAGTTTGTTTAGGAGTTGAAGATTTGGTGAAAGAGAAATGTGGTGGTATTGGGAAAGGTTGCAATTCGTTGACTACTGGCTGTGAGATTGATGTTTCAGACGAGAATGTAGCTGTTGTGTCTGTTGTCGCAGATAGGCCTAGTGATAATAAGGAAACATCTAATTTGATAGATGGCTGTATTGATCTTGTTAAGAGTGGCGGTGCAGGTACACACAGTATTGGGGTTAGTTGTGCATCTAGTGGTTCAGTGCATACGAGCTCTGGGCCCTGCACAAAATATAGTGATGACGAAGGGAAATTCACCTCCAATGTTATACTGATCAATCCAGTTGGTCAAGCATTAGTTGGTGGTGCTTCTGCAAATGATGACAATGATTCTGGTGTTGGTAGGTTAGCTAGAGAAAGATGTGGTGGGTCTGTTGAGTGGTCGAGGCTGCCCACTTCACAGGGTTTGAAATCGTTTGAGTCGGAAAAGTGCACAACTCTCAAGGGTGATGTTTGTGCCAATCTGAATGCAGGTGTTGACATGCTCAAAGCTTGCTCCTGTTCTTTTTGCCTGAAAGGTAACTGTAAGCCCACTTTCTTTGTAATTTCCATTATAACCATTGATTGCCGAAATTTACTGCTCATATATTTATGTATGTATCTAAAGAGAGCCTTTCACTCTGCAATTTGTCAAGCAGCTGCTTGTATTTGGTCGGACCTATATTACCAGGACATTAAAGGTCGACAATCTGGTATGTGTGTCTAGAGCAAATTAATTATTGCTAGAACTGCATTTACGTTTTTCTAAATTGCTATGTTTTGTGACTTTTGTCAATGTGATGTGCCTGTTTTCGGCTGTTGACTTCATGTGTTTCCTTTTCCTCTCAGCATTGAGGAAGAGTCAGAAAGAAGCGGGAATCTTGGTTAATAAATATGCTAGGGGAAAGCAGGCAGATATTCATAGCCAAGTAAACTCTAACAAATCCTTGAAATTGGTATCTGACCTCACTGATCTGTGGAGGTCCCACTTTCGACACATGGAGGATATGTTTGCTAATGAAAGCAGCCACCTTGTGAGTGTAGATTTTCTTGCTTTGTTAGATAACGTTTCTCACTGTGGAACATTTGGATCCTTTCCCTGGTTTGTCAGAAGGATTACTAATTCCTATTGCTGGAATCACGATCTATTGTGTCTTTCCTTGAAATCATTTATATTGTGCTTACCTGAATTTTGATTTTTTGGTTGGGGTTACTCCGTAAGAGTTTCAAATCAGTGCCCCTGATGACTTATTTTGATCACTCTCTTATTATCATGAACTGTGAAATTTGACTTGAATCCCAAATTTTCCTTGCAGCAAGCTGGATACGTGACACTGAAAGATTTGAGGGACAGCTGCAAGATGGATCTAGAGATGATCACTGGGATGCCTTCGGACAAACTTTAGGGTACTTCTGATGCATCTGATGTTCGTAGGATTGTCTTGTCATTCTAATTCTTGTTATTTCTGCACACAGTATATGTAATGTACACATGCACTTCTGTGTGATCTTGGATTGTCTAGCAAAGTTCTCCTATGTTTTACTATTGTTATTCAAAAAGTATTTTATATCTGCACCATTTATAAGATTTGTTGTTGCAGTTGCTTTGACATGAGGAAAAACTTCTGTGATAGGAGATAAAATTTCCGCTTTTCGTATGCCTCTTTCTACGGTGGCTGATTATATTAGTGTTCTCAATGTCTTTATCTGGTTTGCTTATTGCTGATTGGATGGTTTTCTTTTATAACACTAATGGCTTGTGATTGTCACCATTTTGTCAGGTTCCAGACCATACGAAACAGCTTTTCTTTTACTGCCCGTACTCACAGAGATTTGCCTTCTGAACTTAGACCAAGTCTCTGGACACCTAATGAAAGCATAAATAAACGATTCCCCAGGCCTGTTCGCAGTGTATGGTTTGCTGGATAATATTGATCGGACTGCAGTAGACATGAATATATAAATGAATCTAGTCCCGAATCGACTCCTAAGCTGAACCAAAATGATTAGCCTTCAAGTCCGATTTATGATTTTTAGAATAGATGAACGAGGAAGGAGATTGTTATTCGCCTAGGGTCGCAGGCTTCTTCTATAAAAAGAAAACAAGAGCTTTTTATAGAGTGGCTTGAGTGTTTTAATGAAATGTTGTTTGATGATATCTTGCTCTTGAAATTATTTTAGTTTATGTAAAGTAGATTAAAATGATTTTGCTTATACGTGGGATTCTTAGCGGTTTAGGTGTCTAATTGAGCCTGTCCTTTGCTTTTATGGTGGGTTCTGGTATAGTTAATTACAAAATAAATAATGACCGGTACAACACATTGGACCTCTTCCTTTCCTTTCTTTTTGCAAATTTCTTGGCTGTGCAGTAACCTAGCATGATTATCTAGAGAGGCATTAGTTTTTTAACCCATTAATGAATGAGAGATCATGGTCGGATATTGACATCAGAGGGTAAGGGATGTTTGCTTATTGTGAGAATTGTTTAAATAGATGAGGCTGGAATTTACCCGTTTCCAGTGCTTTGCATGTCAGCTATATTTTGATTTTTACGTGAACCAATCATGAACAACAGTGACCTTGGAGCTGTCGCGCCCTGGATTGCCATAAATATTGATATACTGTCAGCTTATCACTTAGCCCGTGTGAGCTATTATTTCAAGTTCTAAATTAGCTGACCTTAATTTCTTAATGGTTCTCGACATCTTCGATTGGATAGCTGTTGTGAGACAGAAGAGAACGCTGATTTTCTACTAGGCTGGAGTAGGTTATGGAAGAGAACGCTGATTTGCTACTAGGCTGGAGTAGGTTATGGAAACAAGTTGAAAGATTGATTGCCATGACAAAAAACTATAAAGATGGATTTTTTTGGGTGGGACTCTACTCTTGGAGATGCTTTCTGCTTGCATAAAAGGTGAGAAACTGATTCCTCCTATCAATTAGTGTTTTTGGAAGTAATTTTAGTTTAATGGTAATGAGCAAGAATACTCCTTGGTGCAAATTGTGTACGTGGGGCAAATTTCAACTTTTGCAGCAGAGGCATGCTAATGCTAGACGGACAAATGTAAGGCTACCAAGGAAAGAGAGGATAACATTTCAGAAAAAGCTAGATAAAAGGAATCATTGCAGCATTGCCTTAGTTTTATATCAGAAGGCAATATCCATGTCCTCAAAGTCCTACAGTTGGACATCTTTTTTCTCCATTTTGGGGGAGGGGTTAGGGTTCTTGTCTAGGATGGCAATGTTAATTATTTTGTCCAACCATTCATTCTTTCTTATATTACTCTAATCAGGGCCCTTTTCAGCTCTCAGGTTTGGTTTTTTGTGCCCTGGGGAACTGACCTGGTAATTGTTTTGAGTTTGATTTCCTTGGGTTGGTCAGTCAATTGATCAGTTTTGTTGTTCTGTGGTTTTCTTCATTTTGGAGATGGTTCTTACAATGCTGTAACAGATTCATTTGGTTTAATTTTTAATAAAATCGTATCGCAGTTTCCAATCTTTGTTACATTGATGCTGTATGAGCATGTGGCTAATGATGAAAATATATTAGGATGAATTGACCCAAGTGCCAAGGTTTCTGCTTCTTTCTTATGATAATCAACCGCGAGCTGTCATGAACGCAGTCAAGGCAATGAATTCTATTTTATTGATCGCCAATGATTATTGTTTATTTTAAAGATTCAAAACAATGGATGCATGTTCATTTCTAGTGGAATCTCATAAATGAGTGAAGCCATATGTCATGTTGGGAAAACTAGTCTGTTGGGAAAACTAGCATGTCATGTTAGGAAAATTAGAAATAAGTAACCTCACACCAATATATCTAAATTAATTCATCATTTACAAGTTTTAAATTTTTTTACTTTTTATACAATCAAAATTAAAATCAAATAATTTATACATATAATATAATAATTATACAAATCAATATTAAAACCTGATAGATGAAAGATCACGGGATTATAGTTTATATAGAAATTTTTACTATTAATAAATAATGGATTTATAATTGTTTTTTTTTAATCCAACTAAGGGCTAAAACATATATATATATATACACACACACATATCATTAAGAATAATCTATTCTTGAAATACAATAAAATTAAAGAGAGAAATGTTTGAGAAAAGTTTATAACACTGACAATTTCGTTTTCTATCAAAACGGTCAACTTTCATATTATCAATTTTCAATTCAATCGTTCAGAATAAAAATTGATGTATTTAGAAGTTGCTGTTAAAATCTCAACTTAATCTAACCGTAAACAAGCTATGAATTAAAGAAAGAGAACATACTACTTTGCCTTTTTTTTTTCTTTCTTTCTTTCTCCTTTGTTTTTGCTCATTTTCAATTCTATTTTCATTTACAGTGATAAACCATATATTAGTTCAAAGAAACAACTTATTAAATAATATGGTAGTCCTGTTATCATATGGTACAAAACTATACATAACATATTATTTATCAATAAATAATGTAACTCCTTGCTTATTTTGTGGGTTGAATAATTTTTTAGTAAAAAACAAAATATATAGGCTTTTTAAATGTGTGATTTTTTTGAAATAAATTATAATTATAAATCAAAATGCATAAGCATGCATTTAATTAAATATATCGAGCCATCTATACCAATAAAGACATAAAACAAAATATTAATGAGTTTATTCAACTCACTTCACTTTAGGTCGAGTGATTTTTTTTCTAATACAAAAAAATTGATATGAATGTGTTATTAATGTATTTTTTAACATCAAGTAAAAAATATAATTTTGAATTAAAATGTCAATGTTTATATATAATAAAATATAATAAATATCATATACATTAATAAAAACATGTAAGATCTCAAGATAATTCTTAGAATAGCTAAAGAATTAAACAATATTACAATTGCTACATCATTTTCTTGATCTCTATATAATAATTTTTCAAAAAAATATAAAGAAAATTTTTTTATAAAAAAATAGAGATAAAAAATAAAGTAAAATTGGTCAAGTGTAAAATGATAAATATTCAAGGTATAAAAAAATAAAAAAAATGTCCAAAAAAATATAAGGAAAAAAAAAGAAAAAACTAAAAAAATATTACAAAAGAAATGAAGCTGAGAAAAAAAATAGTGATAAATAGGTCTAATATATAGTGATAAAAATACCAAATATAAAGAAAAAAAATACAAGAAAAACTTGTTTTCTTATGAAAAAAAAAGGAATAAAATTTACAATCAAGCTATTTGCCCATGAAAACACCAATTCCTATATATATTATAGAGAAGCTGCTTTGACTTTTTTTTTTCTTCATATTTTTAATTTCATGTGAACATCTTCATGTTCCTCGTGTAAAGACTGGTCAATTACTCAAGTTTAAGTTTCAATAATTGCAGCCACCCTTGGTGGCCGGTGGGGAAGATGTTGTGCCCACCCTCAAGGCGAAGTGTTCTGGACCCATTGGAGAGATTCTGCTTCGTGAAAACAACTACAGTGTACGGATCAAAACCCCATCATTCAAATCTCATATGTGCATCTGGGTGTGCCACGTCTCATCGAGGTTGACATTCATGACAGTCAACTGCTGGGCTGAGACTGCCTGAGATTTGTGATAATCAAGGCTTTTTAAGCATGGGTGCTTGTTATGGGCGGTGATCTCTGAACCACCATTAGAGGATTTTGCAATTCTATAGCACAGCATTTCTATTTTCCGTTTAAGTTTTAGTGATGTCCATAAGCAATTTTGTGATTGTCAAGTCAAGCTAGTGTGGTGGCTTTGAGATGTTAATTCACTTGGTCAAGTTGCATCTTGATTCTCAACTTTCAAATGTTATGATTTAGTCCCTCGCATTGAAAGTATTTATTCAATTAGACTCCTGCTACCCGTTACAATTTTCACGGTGCTAGGTTTGCCCCCAGTAATATCCATGATTTCCTTCAGTGTCCGCCACTATTTGCATGGCAAGCAAGAATATAATGCTAATATTCGAACAAATGAGTCCCTTTGTAAAGTTAAATGACAAGTTTAGATATTTTTTTGTGTGGTCAATGTGCGTATTTGTATTAGCGTGAGTATTTGAGTTAGTTTATATATATATATATATATTAATTTTATTAATTCTGAAATTAACAATAATTTAAATTTTCAATAACCTTATAAAAACTTGAATTTAGTAATTATTAAAAAACAAACTTCAAATCTAACCAATTAAAATTTTCTTATAAGTTTAAATATTTTGATAGTATTATTATTCATGGTGTGAAGGCCTCACAAGTTTAGATATTTTGATAATATTATTTATAGTGTTTTTTGTTTGAAAATATATTCAAATAATTTTATTTTTATTAATTTAAATAAAACCAGAGTCTCTAACAATAAAAACTACCACACGTGGAAATGTACATGCATATCCGTTTTAAAAGTAAACAAAAGCAGAAAAGGAGGTGATGACCGAAGAAAATAGTGAAAAAAAAAGGCTTTATTTTAACTAGTTATGAAAATAGAAGAATTTTCTGACTCCTCTATTAATTAAAAATAAAATAAAACTACTAGAAGAAAAAGAATTTCGAGACACGTGATGGATTGACGGGGAAACTCTAAGTGAGTCACAAAAGGTTTTTTTTTTTCTAAAAAAATTATTTTAATATTAATACAAACATTTGTCATTAAAAGCTTAAATTAATATTTTTTTTATAATTTTAATGTGTTAATATTAATAATAAAAAAATTTAAGAAAAAATTATTTGAATATATTTTTAAATAAAAAATATTTTTAAAAGCATTTTATACTGTAAAATTAAATACAAGTACTTTGCACTCCGATACTAAATATTGTAAAATTAATTAACTTTATTTAATTCAATTCATATAGGTTGATGGGCAAACGAGGACAAGTGACTTTGAAGAAGCCACTCGATGTGCCCCCTGGGAGGGTCGGGATATGTTTTAATTTTAATTGGAAAATGAAAATTCAAACGAAAAGATGTGCTTTCATTTGCATGATTGGTTAGCTTTCAACTATTAAAACTAAAAAACCCCTCACAGGCTTTCATAGACGCACGAGTATCAAAACTACCAAATTTAATTTCAATAAAATATGTGAATTTATAGGAAGTTAAGAACACCTCTTGAATTATTGTTCATTTAAATGGGTGTTCTTTACTTTCTTTTTTTATTTGAAATGACACCCCATTTAAAATATTAAATTATAAACAAATCTCTTTTTATTTTGGACTGACACCCTAATATATATATATATATATATATATTCTTTTGATATTGATACATTAATAATTGTAATGTGTTTAGATTTGAACTCCTTCTTATCTCTATCAGTATTAGAACCTTATCTTAATTTGTAACAAATAAATGAACCCAAAAACCACTAAAACAATCCTTTGAAGCAACATTTTAATATCAAAAACTATTTTGAAACTAAAATCAAACTCGAAAGTTTGAGTTTTTAGTTTTTCAATTTAAAATTAGTTGGTTTTAAAACGGTCAAGTCCAGTGATTATTGGGTTTAAAATGGACTCGCATGAACAAAACTGTTTATCTGATAGTGGTATTGTTGCTGGTATTAATAAAAAGGGATCTCCAACCATAGTTTATAGGAATAACTAGAGAGAGACAGAGGAGAGAGAAGAGCTCATGGGAGGAGCGAGGAAAAGCCGTCACCAGGAGACACCTTTTCTTTCAAGCTTCATCGGATCTTCACGTCTATCAAGGCAATGCATCACTCATCACGTCTTCCCCAACCTTGTTCACATTAGTTTTGTCTTTTTATTTTATTTTTTACAGGTCCCTGCTCTCCTCCCTCTTCTCTGAATAAATAAATAATTAAACAAATACATTTTCGTTTGGGTATCCTCAAGACAAATGCTGCCCAGCATCACCAAGAGACCATTTTCTCCTTTTTGTTATTTCCATATTGGTGTCCTCGGCTATTATCTCAGCTGGATTAAATTTTTTCTAATTTTAAAGAAATTGTTTTTGGACCAACTTGATTATAACTAGAAAAACTATATAAAAATACAAAAGCCTCTCTCGACACAAATTAAAAAATAAATTGATTCAAAGAATAATTAAGTAATTTTAGTATAATTAAAAGAGTGAAAAGTCGGAAAAAGATTATGGGTTTCAATTAAATAAATTTTGTTTTTAATGATAATTTAGTTATTTTATTATGGTTTTAAAATAGGAAAAGATTGAATTGTTCATAATTAATTTTATAATAACAAATGAATTTTAATAAAAAAAAAACTACATCCCTGCTTCCAATAATAGGGCAATATTTTGTTTTTGTTTGAAAAGGGTAAACAATAACTATATTATTACAATGTCAATATCATTGAAATTAAGTAACAATATTAAGCCGTGCTTAACTTAATATCATTGAAATTAAGTAACATCTCTCCTTTTGCATCATTCCAAACGCAACCCATAAATTTGCAAAGACGAGATATTTTTTTAAAAAGGTTGAGTCTTTTTTTGGACTTCGTTCAGAAGACAAGGCTGGAAAGCCTTCGAATTTTTCACCACATCTACAATTGTAGTCAATAAATTAATTAAATTATTCAGAATATCTATAAGGACTGATTCAGAATTAAATGAACTGAAGGATTTTTTGAATTTTTTTAGATAATTCTAGTTATTATATTAATATTTTTCTTGGTTCAGGTGTATTTCTATTTTAGTTTTAGAAACCCAAAAACGCAAACCAAATAATAATAAAAAAACTAAATCAAACCAAAAAATCATTACAATTTTAAAGTTTATTATATCCAAACATAATCCAACTGATTGATTTATAATTCCTTTTAACTGGGTTCCCTTTGGTTAAACTTCTTAAAAAAACAATTTAATTATTTTTTTAATTCAAGCTGAATTATTTAAACCAATACTTACCTCTTATACGAAGCAAGTTGGTACCAACAGAGTGGACTAGACTCGAATTAATGAGAGAGAGAGAGAGAGCTACTTTGCTTGGCTTCAAAGTGATGTCCAGGTAGGAAATGACGTGTAACGTCGTCGACGTAGGCCCCACAGAATGGACGAACCAAATGGATCCCTTGGCTTACATCTTACGCAACTTTAAAGCCAATCTTTTTGGCACATCACTCACACCCCTCTCACTTCTCAACGTTTTGACCTGAGAAACTAACCATGGCTAGCTCAATACGTTGCCCCAAAAATAAAAGTATTTTGTTTTTATAATTCATATTTGTGAAAGAAAGATCTATTTGAAGATGTGTTTATTTTTAAAATATTTTTAATTTTTTTTTGTAAATATTTTAAAAACAGCTATTATTGCATTATTAATTTGTGATGATAAACAACATTTATTTATACTAGACACAGGGATGATGGTAGGAATGTCAATTCTCATTTTTAAGAGTACACCCCGCTTAATAATGGTATTTGATCTTATAATAATTACATTATTGACTGTCCAAGGCTCTGAAAAAAGAGAGAGGAAGAATTAATAATGGTACTTAAGGTAATTTGTTTTTTTAAAAAGGCACACCAACCATGGTTGCATTAACTAGAGTTGGAGGGCAGATATGGGTGGCAGAACGCGAATTGGCCTTTCACGAGGCTACAGAATCCAATTCCATTTCCATTTCCATGCTCTTAAAAATGGTGTATCCAAGTAGAGGGCGCCGCAATTGACGATACCTTGTCCGTCTCGCAACTTGTCGTCAATTATCACATGATTATGTGCTCCGCTACGCCACCACCCTCCCCCCAAGGCCTCAACCATGGTTTATATCAAGAATTTATTAATCATGCACCAACGTCTTGGCCAAGTGATGAAAAGAACTTGTTTTCTTTCACTATATCTGGATTCAAACTCTAGTGTGTATGTCTGTTACTCCTACGGTATTTTATATACCTACTGGGTTTGCATAGTATCTAATGGACCGTGAAGATTAGTCATGATTCGCGCAAGCTAGTCCAGACACCCCACGTGGATAAAAAAAAATTTATTAATCAAGTTCGTTGCTGATTTTTTTTGATCAAGTAACAACAAACTTTCAACTTTAGCACGCGCCACCATTTTCTCTATCTGCGCATATGTAATCATCATAATCTAATAATGATTTAGTACTAATCACTATTGCTTGTCCTAGGTTACCATGCGTTGGTTTGGAAAAAGGATGGTGCTTTATTATGTGCTTTGCTTGGCTTCGTCTTTCTATCTTTATTTATTTAGCTATCAATAGCTCTATACCATGTCATTTCTGGGTGCTGATTCAATTTAATCAGTGCTTACTTAATACTGGATTTGAATTCAGAAGAATTCATGTACTAGCGAAGTAGGGCGCTCTGAATTGTGAACAAGGGGAGAAATAAAAGTTTTAAATTTATCGCTGTTCTTTTGGAACGTGATTAGGGCACTAGTCTTGGATCTTGATGATAAAACAAAATGTTCATTTTGGTCCACGATTTTGTTTTTATTTTATTATGGTGTAAGAACCAAAACACATGCAAAGGTCCCCTTCCTGCCCACAAAATTTTTGATAAATTTGATGAGGCAGAGGAAAGTGCGTGGCAACAAGAGGAAGGACAAAACCCCATAAAATTCCAAAAAAGCAAGATAACCGATGAGGCATTATCTTTCAATCATGTCCTTACCAAATCAAAGACAAACACGTGTAAGACCACTTCTCACTCAACAGACACCTGCCGTTCACTGGGTACGACAAGAACCTACGTGTCACTCACCCACTGGATACTCTACATCGGATGGAGGTCTCTTCGAACTAACGCGGTGACCTCTGCAGTAAAAAACACATAAAAAAGGAAAAAAGAGCGGTTAGAAACCTTAGAAATTTAGAAAATCAGAGGTGAAACCATGGGCTTGGGGGGTTATATAAGGAGAGATAGGGAGAGACCAAGAAACACACCACAAAAGAAGACCTCCCAAAAGGATAGAGTGCTGAAAATCTAGAATTTCTAGCAGCTTAATTTTTGATAAAATCTTCCTTCTTGAACTCAATCCCCCCCCTAATTCCCAGCTTCTCTGTATCCCTTTCTGTTAGTCGTCTGTCTTTCAAAGAATCTAATTTGGGGTTTGTTTCTTTGGTTTAGTGATTTTAAAGCTGAAATCTTTGTTTTAAAAAAAAAGAAAACAAGCAATTCCCTGCAAAGGGTGAAAGCCAGGCGATTCAGAATAGAGATCCAGGTTGATTTTCATTTCTTCTACCTTCTTTTTGCTTTGCTTTTGTAATTTCATCAACTTGAAGGGTTTGTTTTTGGTCCCTCAAGGTTGGTTTTTGTGCAAAAAAACCTCTTCTTTTATCTGGGTTTTTTTTTTCTCCTCTTCCTTTCGTTTGGAAAACTTCAGTAATTTTGCCACCTCTTTAGTTTTGTTTCAAGTTCTAATTAACAGGAATGGCAGCAGCTATCGATATCTACAACACAACAGTGCCAGTTTTTTCAGATCCTTGTAGAGAAGAACTCATGAAAGCACTTGAACCTTTTATGAAAAGTGCTTCGCCACCACCAACCTCCACTTATTCTTCACCTTCTCCTTCAACTTCTCCTCCTCCTTTCTCTTCTTACCCTTCTTGCTTTTACAACAATAACTCTCCCATCTCTTCATATCCCAACTTGGACCTTAGCTTTTGCTCTCCAACGAGCACCCAGATGTTTTCTAATGGGTTCTTGGATTATAACCAAATGGGTTTTGAGCAAACAGGTCCAATTGGGCTTAACCACCTTACAACTTCACAAATCCTCCAAATCCAAGCCAAAATCCACTTCCAACAACAACAGCAGCAGAAAATGGAAAATCTTGCTACCACATCACAGTGTGTCCATAACCGAAAGGCTAGTAACTTCTTGGCTCCAAAACCTGTCCCTATGAAACAATCTGGTGCTTCTCCTCAAAAGCCAACAAAGCTTTATAGAGGAGTCAGGCAGAGGCATTGGGGAAAATGGGTTGCTGAGATTAGACTTCCAAAGAACAGAACTAGACTCTGGCTTGGCACTTATGACACAGCTGAAGAGGCAGCTTTGGCTTATGATAATGCTGCTTATAAGCTGAGAGGAGAATATGCTAGGCTTAACTTTCCACATCTTCGCCACCAGGGAGCTCATGTGTCTGGTGAATTTGGTGACTACAAGCCTCTCCATTCCTCTGTTGATGCAAAGTTACAAGCAATTTGTCAAAGCCTGGGTTTGCAAAAACAGGGGAAAACAAGGGAACCCAGTTCTGTTGCTAATTCAAAAAAGACCGCAACGGCTCCTTTGCAAGCAAAAATTGAAGATGATTGTTCTATGAGAGGTGAATTGAAAACGGAGTATGAGAATTTTGGAGTTGAGGACTATAAGGTGGAGATCCCATCACCATCACCATCACCAGCTTCATCTGACGAATCAGTGGCTGGTTCTTCTTCACCAGAATCTGAGATTTCTTTCTTGGATTTTTCCGGTTCTTTACATGGGGACGAGTTTGAGAATTTTGGTTTGGAGAAGTACCCTTCAGTTGAGATTGACTGGTCATCCATCTAGGTCTTGAATTATTACCATGTAATCTTTTGTTTTTAGGTTTATTTTGGTGTCTTTCAGTAGCTTCTGCAATGAAGTTTTTGGCATTTGCAGAAGTGGTGTTAAGGGGTCAGTCAGTTTTAGATTCTAAGTTCTATTAACTATGATGTCGATATGTACAGTAGGTCGCTCTTTCTCTCTGGTCTAGCTGGTACTTTTTTTCCTTGCTTGACCATGGATGAGTTTCCATGTTTGGTCTGTGTTTTTAGGTCAGGTGTAATTAAGCATCAGTCTTCGAATATATCAATCTAGTCCAACTTTTCTCCATGGGTTCGAATATGGTGAGCATGCAATGATGTTTTGTGATGTCAATTTTTCCATGCAAATATTTTCCTTAAAACGGATTCACATTCTTGTGGTACGTGTGTCTAGTATAATGTTTAGATTCTTACTTGTCCGTGACTTGAGCTTCGCGGGGCTGAAAAAAGGTATCTTAGTGTTATATAAATAAAAAACATCTGGAGACTGTAAAAGTATTTTAAAAAATAACAAAAAAAAATTAGGATTTTGATCATAAACGCAGAGGTCGAATAACATTACCTTATCTCATATTGTTAGATGCTTCAAACAAAAAAAAGAAAAAAATAACATGACTTATGGCATCACAAAGAAAAGGGAAAGAAATGACTCAAGCAAACTTAAATGTGTTTATTGGCATGTAACTCATAAATCATACACGAGACTAATAATTTTTTAAAAAACCTGAAAAAAATAGAATACAAAGTGTGAAATGATAGAAAAAAATCTAATATCTCCCGAGTTAACTTTGATTATGAGCTCGATACAACCCTATTAATAATAGCAATTTTTAATTTACAATCAACCTGATATTAAATAATAAAATTAAAAAAATTATTAATTTGATTGAAATTCCTAAAAAACTAGTAATATAAAATAATGAGGTTCAAATGCTAAACTAAAAAATTATGGTGAAAAATACATTGATCAATTCAAGGGTGAAATTAAACAAAAAAGAAAAGGCAAACATTTCACATAAAAAAAGAGTAAAAACTTAAAATCAAAAGAATAAAAATTAAATATGAAACTAAGACAAAATAAGAGAAAAAATAACATTTCAATCAAGTGTGAAATCAAAAGAACATTTAAAGTTTACAAAAGAAATTAAAACAAAAATCATACAATAAAAAGAAAAAAAGACTAGATCTAATATCAAGATAAAATAAAAGGACACCATGAATTTTTTTTATGTACAACATATTTTCCAAGGTAAAGAGAGAAAAGAAAACAAAAAAAAATATTATCAGAGCCAAACCACCTAACAGACCACCACACACCCCACCTCATTTGAAAAAGGATGTCGTGATCTTTCTAAAACTACAACAGATAGTAATTTATACCACCTAATCCTTTGCACGTGCTGCTTGAAGCATATAGAATGACCTAACACATCAACAAACTTCTTTTTCTTTTTCCTTTTCTTTTTCTTTTTTTAATTTTTTTAAATATAAAATTATCCTTGTCTTGACTCTATAACTATAAAAAAGACCAAATAAATAAATAAATAAGTCATTAAACTCTAATTTAAATCTTTTTGATTGAAGGGGGTAACCAAATAAATTTATTATTGCTTTTTAAAGGAAAAGACAAATACACCCTAGTTTTGACTCGATAATTACAAAAAAAATAAAAAAAAGGACAAATAAGCCATTAGACCCTAATTAAAATATATTTATTTGACAATAAAGTATTTTTGCTATGCTTTTTTAAAGAGAAAAACAAAATCTCCCCTATATCACATATATAATTTTTTGTATTTCAAAGGCAACCTGTCATTATAGTTTATACTATATAATTAAAAAAAAGAAAGAAATCCTAAATTAAAATCTAAATGATAATGACCCATTGCTCCCTATACAATTACAATTTTACCCCTATAAACCATGTAGATGATTTTTTTCTTAGAAAGGAAAAATAATAATTACACTATCGTCATCCATAGCATATAGAGCATATGTGCACATTGATTTCCCTCTCTTTTAGTTTTTTTTTAATTAATTTATCTTTAGAAAGTGTTGCATGGATATCTTGAAAAACTGATAATTTAATTGTTATAGTCACCTAGCTTGATAACTAGAACCTTAATTGATATTTAAAGGTTCTAGGTGTTATCCTACTTATGTAATAGGATTATTCTAATATCATGTCTTTGATAAACTGTATTGTCAACTTATTTTATTGATAACGATACATATTACGATTTTGCTAAAGTTTGTCTAAATTTGTTATTAAAAAGAAAAACTATCAAAATCTATTATAATGATTTAGTATACAGAGCTAGCAATACTATCCAATCCTCACTTTTAGAATATAGATATTAGGTCTAAGAGGAAAAGGATGGTAAATGATAAATTATGCTTTAAACCTATTTCCTGGTTATGTTTAAAATAGGCTTGAAGACCTTCACGGGTCTTTATGGATCATGTTGACTCAATCCAAATCTACTTATAACAAAAGCAAAAAGGAATAAAGTATGCTAACACATGAAAATTTATAAACAAGCATTCTTATATATCAAGGAAAAACATATTTACAAAACCAAAAGACAAAACAATATCTACATATATGTAATCTTTTTATTAAAATGCATGTTCTCACCATAAAAACGACTTTATCGGTAGAATAATGGTTTATTGTATAATAAAAGAGTGAATCAAAAAAATATTTGTGAAAAACACCCTTCATTTCACAAATCAAATTCATATTAAAAAAACACATATTTATAGCTTTTCAGAACATATTGAATTTCAACTTTCAAGGGATAGCACCTGTTTAAGAATTATATTATCATTGAGTTGAACATAAAGCATATAAAATAAACAAAAAAATTAATATTTTTTATTACATAAAAATAACAAAATTTCAACATTAGAGTGATAAATTGTTCATTTGATAAGAAAAAAGAAAACAAGTTTTTAATATAAAAATAAACTTACACTTCAAAAAAAAAAACTTGTGAAAAATAATTTTTTATGACATAAATTCCACAACCAATTAACATATATATCCACGTATAAAATCAACTCATCCATTTACTAAATTAACATATCCATGTGAAAAAAAACTTCAAATATGAATAAATATTTGAATAATTAAACATAAAGGGAAATTACATTTTTATTCTTGGAGAAAGGCTGAAAAAAAAAAACACGGTGTGTGGCATGCACACATTGGGAGTAGGCAGACATAAATGGTGCGTGACATGCACGTGCATGTGAGCAACAACGAGTTGCGGCAGTGCGTTTCACACACTCCAGTGACTTGGAGGGCCAGTGATCTGTGGGATCGGTGCTCTGCCTCTTTGTCTCCCTTCTTGCAGAGGCGATGTAGATCAACGTAGTTTGAAACGTGAGCTAGAAACTCAGGAAGCTTCATTTGATTTCCTTTCTCTCTTGATTGGTTCACCATCACTGGGGTTTGGTGCATGCATGCAACATTGTTTTTTTTTTTTTTTGTCGATGATTGAAGGAAGGGGAAGGCTTTGCCTCAGGCAACTAATTTGGCCGAAGTTGACAGGAGAAAAGGTGCCGGCAATTTGTCAAGCTTGGAGGAGAGGAACGGGCGGCGGTGGCTAGGTTTGAGTTTCCAGGCAGAAATGTTTTTTTTTTTTTTCTTTCCACCTTTTTGTTTGGTTTCTTAGTGAATTTTTTTCTCTGATTTCTTTCCACTTTTTATGTTCAAAAATGATTTTTAATCTCTAGGCTCTTCTTCTTCTCTCAAGTTTCTCTCATCTCTCTGCCTTTTTTATTCTACTTTCTGATCTATTTATAGATCACTTCCTGCTTATATTTTCAGCTGTTCTTGTTTCTTATTTTCTTATCTCCTTATCTCATATCACAGTAGTTTTGAAAAGAGATTCAAACTTTTATATTTACTTTAGTTCTCTGTTTTTTATTAAAAAAAATGCTATGAGATATGTTTTTGTAAAAAACAAAAAACAAAAAACGAAGAAATGCATTAACAGGAAAAGAATAAAAACCTTATCACAATTTGAAAAGTAAGTTTCATTAAAAAAAAATAATTATGTCTCGATAATTTTTATGCCACTGTGTGTGAAAATAAAAGAATAATTAATTTGAAAAACTTATGTGAAATATTCATAACAAAAAAAAATGTATGTATTATTCTTATTGAATATTTATGAGAAATCTTTTAAATAATTATGCATATTAAGTTTGCATGTAATCATTTATAAATTAATTGTTAATATAATTATATAAAAAATCTATAATTTATTTGAAAAACATGGTATAATTATATGATTTTTAAAATATTATTATGATTATTTTATTTTAAAAATAAAAATACAATTACAAGAAAACCAAACCAAGCCATATTTAGGCTTGAAAAGACGAGCTATGAGCATCAAGGCTTACAAGGTTGGGCTTGTATGTCTGATTTTTTTAAGTTGAATATTAAATAAAACTTTGATAATAAATACATGAAAGATGATAAACAAGGAATAAATATTTAAAATTTTTATTTAATAAATAATAATTAATATATATATATATATATTAGAAATCTAATTTATAAATACTCACTATCATTTCTAACAAAAAGGCAACAATCAGGCCTAGTTAATAATTTGATTCCGATGATGCAATGAATTTTTTTTTTCCATTATGCATTCCTTCCCACATCTCACACCTATACCAATTTTGTATGTATTTTCCAAACGAAAAAAGTGACATAACAGGAGAGAGGAGAGAGAAATAAAAGAAAAAAAATTAAAAAAGAACGGTTTACTAAAGTCACACTAAAATTCTGATAAAAATATTCCGATACTATTATAAAATTTTTAGTAAGATAAATTCAATCATACCTTAAAAAACCCCATACATGACTATAGTAAGCTAAGTGTGTCGTTCAAAAGTGATGGTATAGTCCATTCTCTAGTAGAAAAAAGAAAAAGAAATGAAGGCCTTTTCAGCCCAAATGATAAGGTCTCTTTTCTTTCTCTCTCTCTCTCTCTCTTTCTCTCAACACACAAACCATACTTGTACAAAAACATTAATGTATTTTCAAGTTCTAAGAAGTTAAAATATGGTACCACACACCAACCATATACATAAAGTTTTCTATGCTTTACTAATATATTTTCTTTAAGTATATATTTTTATAGAAGCACCACACTTTTAGCCAATGATCACAATATAAACACCATAATATTTTTCTAAGTTTGTACCATATTCAATGTGAAACATGTGTCTTTTTTATTATTGTTAGTTATTTTTTGTTAACATGTTTCTAATATTCATTAACCTTTCCACCAATGATAGAGTTAGGTATTACAACCAAATGTGTATATTAACCTTTCAACCAATCAATTTAACTGCAACACTCCATGTTATAGGAGGTAAGATAATGTGACCAAGGTCTATAGTATATTGAGAGACTTTCAACTATATTATAAAGTATTATCAACTATATTATAAAGTGTTATACACTTACTTTTTTCAAAGATTGTATCTCTGTCAAGGCCAACCTATACAATTATAATAATATTATAGGTCATAAAGAGCATATATAAAATGTTAGAAACATCTCAAAGCTTATAACATAAAACAGTGATGCTATGTACAAAGCTTCCCCTATAAATTTTCATAGGTCTTTTAAGGTATAGTATCATATCGTTGAACTAGACTCCATCCTTAATCTTAACAATCCTTATGTTAAACTTATTTTTTATTTTAATATAATTATTTTGCTAAAAAAACATGATTAGCTCTTTATTCTATCACAACAACAAGATAAAAACACCAGGGTGTATCTCTAAATATTTAAAGAGGAGATTCTCAATATGGGGAGTGTACTTGAACTCTTTACAATAAGAACTTGAATAGTAAAGTCTGCAATTACTTATTACAGAAGCGTTTTTGGATTTTCCTCAACAAGACTCTCTTCAACTTGAATCAAACAATGAAAAACTATATTTAAATATAATATATAAGTGTTACCAGACTGGGACATCCTTTTTTTCAAAGAGCAGAACTACGGGTGAGCATTTTCGATTCGGTCCAGTTTTAGGCTAAAATAATTAATCAAATTGAAATTTTTTTCCAAGTTTTTGAACTAAACCGAACCAAAAATCAGTTTGAACCGACCATATTCAGTTCAGTTTGGTTGAGTTTTTTTCCCTTCCAAACCAATTTAAACCAATTATTTCAATCGAGTTTTTATTTTGAGTTTTTTCACTAACCATATTTTTTTAGGAATTCTATCTTTGTCTTGTTCTTAATTTCACAAATTTATACTTATTATATGAGAAATCTTGGCTTTCTCAACATGGTTTTTTCTTAAAATGGTTAGGCATGTATGACAAATAAAAAAAAGAGGATAGAGATCATTTAACTAGAAAAAAAAAGGGAAGAACAAAAGATAGTTTACATAGATCCTCATCTGCTCATTATCCATTGAGTGCTAAACTTGATTTTGAATTTTTGTTCTCATAATACCAACATCAAGAAGAGCATAGAAAAGCCTTTTACTAGTTCAATATAATAATCTTTTTTGGTTACATGTGCATGAAAACTTATACAATAATTACAGGATCATGTGAAAAAAAAAAGATAAAACAATTAAAAGCAAAAATAGAGAGGGATATATCTCCTATAGGAGGAATGAAACAATTAAAAGTAAAATTACAAAAGGGATAAGGGTGGCGTGCCTTTCAAATAGAAGTAGCATGAAGCAGAGCTTAACAAATAAACAAGCATGGAGGAGAATCAAAAAGTAAAGATGCAGGGAGTAAATGGAAAAGAGAGATGGAGATATACAGAGAGCAAGGGAGGGGGCGACTAGTTTTGTTTTTAGAGGAAAACTAATCTAGGTTTAGGGTTAGGAAAACATGTTATTTATACCCGTTTCTTTTTTTTAAGTGTTGGCTTGGTTGAACCAGTTTGGTTCAGTTTGTTTAATTAGTTTTAGACTTTAGAAACTGAAACTAAACTGAACCAGATTTTTTTAAAAAAAAATTTAATAGGTTATTTCAGTTTTTTTGGTTATTTTTTTTAGTTATCTCTATTTAATTAGTTGTTCAATTTTTTTGCTCACCCCTAAACAGAATCCTTACAACATTACCAATTTCCTACCAAAACATCTAAGAGAAATACTAAGTCCTATATTCACAATCATCTGACATTCCTTGTGCTCTTAACCACGTTGTTGAACACTATAAATATTGAGGTGCTAGTTGCTATTAAAATGAATATGAGGAACCTTAATAACTTTTATCTTTTTTACCATGATCATGGACATGATATTAAAAAATGCTATGTCTTGAAAAAATTAAATAGAGATATTGATTGTTAAAGTTTACCTTTAATAGCTTATGAAAAAAAAAAGAGCAAGAAAGGAAGAAAATTTGTGCACATTATAACTTACCTGAGATCAAATAATCTTTATATTATCTTGACATTATATCTCAATCTTTTGATTTTTTAACAGAGTAGTAGTGTTTCTCTATGAAAATCTTTATGATGAAACATCCATACCTCTATTAAAATTCTCTAGGTTTTTATAACTGTTTATTTCTAAAAGAATAAAGATTTCCTTTTCATGTCCTCATGACCATTTATCTTTAAAAGGATCAAGGATTTTTCTCTATGTTTTTATGACCACTTATCTCCAAAATAGATTATGGATCATTTTTTAGTCTTTATAATTATTCACGAGACACTTTCCTTTAAAATGTGTTCTTAAACTCATACACAAAGCATATTATTTACTTTTATACTCATTTTTTATTATTAAATTGCTTTTTTTAATAAGTAAGACAATTAAAATCTTATCTTTCTTATTGATAAACACTTATTTTTTATGTAGGAACATTAATAAAACACATAAAAGGTAATGTTATCTATATAAAATAAGTGAGTATTTTCTTTCTCTCTCTCTTTTGTTATTTTAGTCTTCCAAACATGACTGTTTAAAAAACATGGAGAGATAAATAATGGTGCATATTTTTTTTCTAAATCTCTTTTATTTGTTTAGGATTTTTCCAAAACTTATGCACACCATGCAAATTCTCTCCTTCATATGCAATCCTTTCTATATTTCACACCCATAACAATTCTGCATGCATTTTTTATATACTAGAGCTAACATGACAAGAAAAAGAAAGAAATGAGAGAAGTAAGGAAAAGAAAAAAAGAACAAGTTACTAGAGTCATACTAGAGCTCTGATGATGAAACTCTTAATACCATTAAAAAGATCTTGACAAGATAAATCCAATCACATAGGCCAAAGTATATTGACAATGCCATCCACTCTCTAGCACATGCAATGCATGCTCTAATAGGAAAAATACAAAAGAAAAGAAAAGAAAAGAAAAGAAATCTTCTATCCATTTAGGAATGGCTCAAAGGACTGGAAACTTAGTCATGACCCAAAAGGCTGGAAACAACCCAAATTGCTAGGTCTCTCCTCCTCCTATAGTTTCTTTTATTTTCTTTTCTCTTCGCACATTTCTTTCTCTCCCACTCTCCCCCTTTCTTCACATAATTTCTCTCTCTCTTCTTCACTCATGTATACTCTCTCTTCCATCTTACCACATGATCTATACTTAGGCACACACTTCGATATATTTTCAAGTTTTGAGAAGTCAAAATGCGGTGTCGTGCGCGTAAAATTTCGTATGCTTTAATGACATATATATTATTTGCAAGCATTCACTTTTATATAGGGTTGATACCATACTTTTAGTTAATAGTCACAATGTAGACACCATTATATTTTTCTCTACATCATATTTTATACAAAGCAAACACCGTCCTCGCCAATGGTTGTATCATGCTAACGTGTCATTGACATTTGCCAACCTCTTTATCAATGGCTGAGCTAGATACTACAACAAATTATGAGCACCAACCTCTCTACCAATCAATTGAACCATAACCTTTCACGTTCTAAAAAGTGACATGATGTAACTCGTATGTATATTTGTTTATAAATTTCTCTCATATGGTAACCGATTTAGACATCAAAGATCAATCGATGGGGGCTTTTTTTTCATGAATAATAAAGCCTAGACACAAAACTCATATTTAATCCCGTACATTTCTTACTTAGGATTAAATTCATGAAAAAACCCAATTCAATTCCTACATGAAATTTACACGTCTTCATCACTTTTGAACAAAAAATGTACAAAAAAATAAATCTAGCAACTTCATCAAGAAGAAAAATCAGAAGCAGAAATGGCTGAAGAATTTTGATGGTAATAAAGAATGACCAACCTTTTAAGACGCCATTAGAATTGAATTACCCAACTCTCTTTTTGTCCAAATTGTGCATTTATCTTTTTCCTTTTTTATTCCTTTTCCTTTTATAATTTAGCATCCTGTCTTGACCAAGCGGACAAGCTTTTGATTTGAACAGACTACTTTAATACAATTGGATTCAATAAAGAACTTGGAGAATTAGACTTATGTTGCATAATTTCTTAAAGCTCCTTAGATCTGTGATGTGATTGGGTACTATTTTACCCACAAGGGACGTTTCAGCTCCAACAAATCTTCCAGCAAGAAAAGAAGGCTGTAATAGACTCCCAATTCAAGATGCAGCCATTCTCAGGGGAAAAAAACAGTATCAAGCTGTAGCCAAAACATGCCATTTCACATGGAGGCAAAAACGCTGCAAGAATATTTTCTCAGCATCACTGATTGTCACTCAAAACGCTGTATTGATTGAGATTTCAGGGGACCCTAAATTCCTGAAGATTGAACTAAATTCCACTTCGGGAAATGGAACGTATCCGATCATTGGTGCTCAAGTACTTCTTTTGAATTTAAGGCATGTCCACAGTGACATGTGAAGCTGGCCGGAAAGTGCTACTCAGAAACATGCTGCAACAGTCGTGAAAATAACAAATTTTCATTATTATAACTCTCCAATTCAGCGATCCAAATTGCCTTTTTGACTATTCATGTGTCTTCTCAAATGTCAATCAAATGTCCCAAAATTGCATGTTAATCTATTGACCTATGAGGGCTTTAATGCCTCAAATTACGGATTACTCATGTGCTTCATGTTCAGTGTCGGTCCAAGCGCAATTTTACACAGCAATATGGGTCTATGGCTGGCAAAAACTTCTTCGGAGGCAATGAATTGAGCTTTGAATCAGATATTTATTGGTACAAGGAAAAGAAAAACCTATAAAAAAAACCTGGGATCTCCAATCACTGTCGAAGGTCCTGCAATTTTCTTTACCGGCAGCCTTTGATTGACAGGAGAGGCCCGCAAAACCATGAGTTGCTAGCTAGTGTAACTTTACGGTAAAGAAAGATAAATATGCACACATATCTTAGTATCCCTTTAGCACGAGATGAGGAATTTTGGAGACCACTACTCAAAAGATCAATCTCATGTTATATTCTTATTCTTTCTTCTAAGCATGCCAAAACAAGTTCACACTGCAAAAACGCAAATTGGAGGAAGAAAGAGACCTTGAAAAGCCCTTGTTGGGCCACCAGGAATCCTCACAAGGTTTACAATATAGGGCTCCTCACCTCTCTTTTCTTGATTATTAGAATTTTTTAGTTTACGGTTTTCGGTTTTAAATTCTGTTTACTTTGCCTTGGAATTCTCTCTACAAACAATCTTATAAAAGGCCAAAAGATGTGTGAACGGGATCCACACTTTGCATCCGAAAGTATTCCAGGGATTGTTTGAATAAAAAGAAGAAGATGATTCGAGGATTCCTTTAAAGGTCAAGAGAGGGCAGAAACCAAGTTGCTCTTTTCTCCTTTACAGGTTCTCATGATGTGGCATTGGAGGGTAGATACCCCTAACGTAAGCCAAGAATCTCACCATCCGTAGCCTGTATAGCTAGTAGCTGCAAATATAGGGATGCCTGCGGTATGCTGGTCCTAGGTGGCAACGGCGGGAGCCTCGCCCCTATGCGTCGGCAAGAGGCAATAGAATTTGCAGAAAGTGAAGATTTTATCGATTTACATGTAAGAAAAGAGAAAAAGAAGAAGAAAAAAATAACTTGGTGCGTGGAAAGTGATGATCAAGTAAAGATTATCTAGTGAGATGACCGAATTAGGGTGTAATAGGGAACGAGCCAGGAATTTTTTTTGTTAAATTTGATATAAATATATATAAATTATTTTTTCAGATTAATTATTCACTTGCATATATAAATTTATCAAGTTAATAATAAAGTTTTAATTCAAATATATAATATAAAATATATAAAAAATAAAATTTAATGTACATAAAATTCAAAATAAAAATAAAAATATATTATACTATCAAAGCTGCACTCTTTAATACTTTGTAGAATAAAATTCATCTATGATCGAATCTGAATCAATATCTTCAACAAGCTCTCTTTTAATATAAATCATCATAAAACCTGCTAAGAACTCTTCTTCTATTTTATTGTGAAGCATAATTTTAACATGTTTCATAGCTGAAAATGTTTGCTCTGTAACGGTAGTGAAAATAGAAAAAAAAAAAACAAATCAACTTGTTAATCAAATGATAGTGCTACGACTCAACTAATTCTCGATATAATTCAGATATGATAGATATATTTTGAAAGCTCTCATGATGAATCACATCAATCTGATAATGCTCCAACTAAGATCTCAAATAATACATCTCTTGTTAATTGAAATCTTCAGGATGGAATTTCTCAGCAAGCTTTTAAATAGCATTAACTTTAAATGATTTAAAGTTGTCTTAGGTTTTAAAGTAGAACTAAATACAAGGAGTTCTATTGTCCCATCACTAAATCTAAAATTTAATTCTATTAACTAAAAATCTATTGCTTAGTTAAATATATCATAATCATAATGCTAGTAAACTATCACTGCACCTTATTGTTGACATGAACGACCTATAATCTTTTTTTTACGAAACATTCATATGTGGTGTGTGAATCTCATATTTTGTGCAAACAAATTGCATATTTTCAAGGAGAAGATCAAATCTAGCATCTCTCAAAGTTTGAAGCATGCTTTAATAGTTGATACAATATCCATTGCATTTAAAATATCGAGAGATTTTTGTTGCAAAGATCAACAAAGTAAATTAGTAATCCCTATTATTTGATGCATCAAATATAGGATGAATATAAATTCAAAAGATTTCATCATAATCAAACAACCACTAGCTTCTCCATGTATAGAATTATAAGATCTTTCTTGAGTCATACTTTCAAGTACAATAATAGTTGCACCATATATATCTATTAAGTTACAAATAAAATCAAAATAAGAGCTTTAACAAGTAGTTTCACTTCGATGTAAATTACCAATTAATGTAACTTAGTATGAAGTTTAGGAGAAACACAAATAAGATTGATAATGGTTATCAATTTTAAGAAAATAATCAAATAGAAGTCTCATTTCCAGCTGTTACAACTAATGTCAGTTATAGTTGGTGAGCAAAGTAATGTATATAATATGCATAAAGACAATCTTTGAGAAATAAAGCTTGTAGTCCATTCTATGCACCATGCATATTGCTAGCACCATCATACCATTGACCTCACATATTGAAAATATACAAGTTATATCGAACGAGTATATCATATATTTTTTTAAGTGTTGAAGAAGTAGTATCTGAAATATGTATAATACTAAAAAAAGGCTCTCGTACAAAATCCTGAATGTCAACAAATCTCAAAGCAATAGCCATTTGTTCTTTATTTGATACATCTTTGGCTTCGTCAATCAAAATACAAAACTTTACATTTCTAACTTCTTCACAAATATTTTTCCTCACTTTGTTTGTGAGAATATGCAAAATCTTTTTTTGAATAGTCGGTGAGGTATATTTTGCATTTTCCAAAGCTTTTTTTTTAAGATAACATCATCAATGTCAACATTTAATTTCCCTATAAGTCTTATCATCCCCTAAAAATTGCCTCGATTATTAGAAGCCAAAGATTCATCGTGACCTCTAAATATACGTGCTTGTAAGTTTAGCCATTGAACACTTTCAATTTTTGTCATAAGCTTCAACCGATTTTTCTAAACTTCTTCAACAGTTTGTGCATTCAACACTTTATCAATATATCTACTTACTTTCATTAAATCTTTAGTAGATTTCACAGCATTATTATGTGGTGAAGTGGGACTTTCTACATGTATCAAAAGTGCACATTTAACCTCATTATTAATCCTCTTCCAGCTTTTAAAGCCTTCAGTGGTGAATGTGAGATGACGAGGCACTTTGTTTTCAAAGATAAATTATGGAGAAAAAAAAGTACTACATCCTCTAATGAAGAGTACTCTAGCCAAGAAAGTTGATCAAACCAAGTGTATTGAAATCGACGATATTATCTCTCTAATTTAGTCTTAAGATACTCTGCTAACTTAGGTTGATATGAACCCATTTTGATATAGACTCATTTAATTTCATCTTGTTGATTAATAAGATGTTTTCACATTGGAATTCACAATCCAGGATCTCGTTCAAGATTATTAACATCAATTTCAATACTTTGAGATTTGAAAGGAGGTTGTTCACTATGATTTGATACATCAACATTGGAAGGAGAATATCCTTTACATGTTGATGTTTGTTCATTTGGTTTAAAGAATGAAAACATAGTTTTTCCTCCCTTGTTTCCTTGATTTTTCATTATAATTTATAACCTATTTAAGAAAAATGAATTAGAAAAATCAGATACAAGATGAAAAGATATTAATGTTATAATAGAATATTAAATGTAGAATATACAAGGATAAACTAATGATGCAAACTACTAAGAGATTTGAAGAACTTAACTTTGAAATAACCATTAAATTATTAGTATTAGACTATTAGTGTGTTAGCATGCATAGATTTTTAGGGTACACTCTACTATTTACTCTACTAACAATTTACTATAATGTGATCAATCTGAAACATTGAATTCAAAATGAAAAGTAAGGGTTTGTAAATTCTTAAATAATAATTTTACACTTTTGCAGTTTTTTGTATACATTTTTTTAAAAAAATCAAACTAAAATTATATATTATTGAGAAGAAAAATAGCTAAAATCATAAGTTATTTAACTAATTAATTATTTATATTTAGATAAATTTATTGTAAAATATAAGTAATTAATTAGTATTATGAGGAAGGATGGGTTGCTAATTAATTAGTGTTGCTAGAAAAAATAAAGTGGCGACTGATGGCCTCTAATTAATTTGTGTTGCAAGCAAAAAGGGGACACTAGATTTGCTGTGGAAATATTAGGGAAAGTGGGACATAAGTTTGCTGTGGAAAAATTGAAAGGAAAAGCGGGTTATTAAATTTTTTTAAGCAGGGCTATAGCTCTTCTCAATCTTGTAATAGGCTCCGCCTTTAGGTGTCATGCAATCAGCAAACGGTCGTGGCTTAATTGGCAGCCTTGTGAACATAAATAGAAGAAAAGAAAATACGCTCAACAACCATACTCTTTGTCATTGTCAATTTTTTTTATTTTCTTTTGTAGTTAAAAAGGTTTTTAATTACGACAAGTACAAATTGTTTTTGTATTTTAAAAATATTTTAAAAAATTAATTTTTTATTTATTTTAAATTAATATTTTTTTAGTATTTTCAAATTATTTTAATGTGCTGATATTAAAAATAATTTTTATAAAATAAAAATATTTTAATATATTTTCAAGTGAAAATATTTTAAAATACAACTACAATTATACTTCTAGACATCCCTTATATGCATACCCTGTGTTCTTTTCTTTTAGTTTAAAAGTTATTTTTAATATTATTTATTTTAATATTAATTCTATACATTATATTTTTACCATCATTATATCTTTTTATTAGTAACAACTTTATTAAATAATGATAGCATATGCTCACAATATAAAAATCTTTTATTACTGTATATTTAAGTTTCTAAAATTTCTTAAAAAAATAATTTGATCCCTGTTTTTTATATGCATTTAGTCCTTTTAATTTATTATAAATACAACTCATTGAGTCCTAGTATCAAATTATATACTTGGTCAAAATATTTAAAAAATTTAAATAGATTAATGAACAATATAAGAGTTGAGTGAATTCATGTAAATACACTGGTTTAAAAAATAAAACTTTAGTTTCCTATAATATTGATATCTATTGTTATAATTTTCTTTTGAAAAAAATAATATTTCCAAAATCTCACTTCTAAAAAAATTACAAGAAATAAATAAAATAAATTAAAAGAAGAAAATATATCTTATCATAATAGTTAGTTATATGATATTAGAAGAATTTTTTCATTGAAATATAAATTATTATATATTATCAGGTTGTTTTACTTTAATTTTTTTATCATATTATCCTAGATATACTTTTTTTTTCAATAAATTATATTTTTTTTCTTATAATTTAAATGGATTATGGACAAAGAAAGTTTAAAGTGAAATTCAAAAGATATATTTGTTGAAAAAAAAAACTCTTATTTCTTATAATGTCATATATCTATTGTCACAATTTTGACAAGGTCAAGATTTGGCATATAGGGAGTTAGTAAAATAAATAAATAAATCATCCAACTAAATTGTGTGTATTGTTAAAAATAAGGATAAAAAAACTATCAGTTAGGAATTTATTTGTAAGAAAAATAATAAACAAGGACTAAAGTACACTTTTTCAAGAAATTAAGGAAATAAAATATACATCATTAAAGTATTCTATACTTTGAACAAATGACAAGTATCGTTATTAAACAACATTAGTTAAATAACTGACATAGTATAATATAAAATTCATTGTTATTTTTTAAAAAAATACTAAACATACCTTTGAAAAAAGAAAAAAAAAATCAGCACAAAGTCGTACGAAAACATGAACTCATTTTTCATTCATTGGACAGTTAAGGTGCTGGCATTGAGCTTTGCTATCTAATTCTTTCTTTGGAAAGAGCATGGAAAGGAAATTCTTTATTCTTAATTAATAGTAGCCAGTGGGATCATCAATCATGCAATGCTGCGGCGGTCTCAATATTAAAAAAATAATAATAATAAATTGAATCCCAGCACTTTTATGATTGTATATAGAAGTGAAAAAAATATCAATCTATACTTACTTTCTATCCAAGTTTTTATTAAAACAAGTCAATGAATCTGCTCAATTTATCATCTATATATATATATGTACAATACATCTTAATAATACTTTCTAATTGTTGTAAATCTTCTAAAATCAAGGAAATTTTATTTAAATCCCTATAAATGATAAGGGTTCTTGTTGTATATATATATACTCATTTGTAATATCAATAAAATTATTAGAGATATTCATTACAAAATTTTTGTTTTTATCATGGTATTAAAGTCAACTTTGATTTTCTCTCTGCTTTCATAGAGAGTTAGACCTGATTTTTCTTTTTCTTTCCTTTCTGATCACCTAATATCTTGCCCGCTGGATATTGTTGTGGCTGATACCCTTTTCTTTTCTTTTTGCTTCTCTTGATCTTGCTCTTTGTTCACCTTAATGGCAGACTTAAATAGCAATAAATTAGGATCTTAATTTGTAGAGATAAATACGTCTGGTTGCAGTACTCTGTGTGCTCCTTGTATGCAAGATGTGTCTTCATTTATTACTCAAAAAAGACTTGATGGTACCTGCTATGTATATGAGGAGGAGTCCTTGAATGAAAAAAAAGAAAAGAAAAAAGGCAGAGAGTGTTGGGGCTTTATTTCTAGTACTGAGGTTGCTCTGAAAGATGAGAATTATGAGGAACATGAAGCTTGGGAGGATGAGAGCTGTATGGTTAAATAATCATGGCTTCTTATGCTATGATCAAGGAAATTAGGTCACTTCTCATTCGTTTACTTAGAACCAAGGAGATTTAGGACACAGTCAAACAAACCTACTCAGCCATTCAAGATGCATCAAAGGCTTATCAATTATATTGTGAAGTAATATCTGTTTGTTAAAATGGAGGTCCTGTTATTGAAATTATTGAAGGATTGAATTATATTTAATCATAAGCAATTAAGAATATTTAGGGTATATTAATATATTTTAAAAAATAATTAATTACCAGGTTAATGTTTCATGTATATATTAGATTTATATATTAAAACTTTTTTTATTATGTGTTTCAGATCATCTAGTTTATTCGCTAAATATTAAATTTTTATGTAAATTTACAATTTAATATATCAGATAGATCTTATGAGGTATTGCTTATTGAGTTAACTTGATTGAAATATATAAAAGAGTTGTTAAAAAAAATAATTATTTCCTCTACTTACATATATAGCTTGTATGTAGAGATTGAACTATTGCATTTGTTCTTAAAATAGTTTTTGTAGTTGTGGTTTCAAAAAATAAATTTTAAAAAAGTGTGGTTAGTTGGATTTAAGTACATGTCTGATAAAAATTATGATTGAGATTTATATACATCAAAAAACATGTATAAAATGTTTGATTATGATTTCTTTTTAAAAATATTTTTTACTTGGAAATATATTAAAATAATTTTTTATTTTTAAAAAAATATTTTTGATATCAGCGCATCAAAATGATCTGAAAATATAAAAAAATTAATGTAAAATAAAAAATAAAAAAATTGTATTTAAAAAAAATACTTTTCAAATATAAAAATAAACAAAATTTTACAAAATTCAGTTAAAAAACATGAAAAAACCACTTTATAGAAATTACATTTTAAACTTAATTTTTTAGTGAATCCCACAGCATATAATATAATATATTATCAAATACCTAACTATATTTTTTATACCACATTCGCAGAAGCAAATACAAAACAAACGGACCGAAGCATGTTACAAACATGGACTTTTGACAAGCTAGTGGCAGCTAGGGAAGCAATGAATTAGATTAAATGGAAAGTTTAGATAGCGTTACTAAATTAAGGTTGAAGCAACCATGTTTAGTGAAACCATTCATACTCTGCTTAACTTTGAAATTAAATCTACCTATATAATTCAAATCAAATTTCTTTAATTCGACCCCACAAACAAAATAGAGGGAAGCTTTCGTATGAAATCCGAAAATTTTAAAACAAAATCGTCTTGTATAATGTTAGTCAATTACTATTAAACATCAACTTAGTCAACTCATTTTAAATCTCAGTTAAATTACTTAATGATACTAATAACTGAAAAAACTATGTGATGTTTTGAGGGCTGTTTCAGTTTTACTTTTGTTTTTTTTATGATATTTGTGTGTTTTAAAACAAAGAATTTATTTATTAAGTAATTAATTTAGTTTTTGAAAGAAATTATTTAATTTAATTTATGTATTTAATGATAATTTTAATCTACATGATTTTACTAGCAACACAACACATCATCGTATTTCATTATTAATATGCTTAATCTCCTAATGCACCACAACACATATACCATAAGATAACAGACACAACATGGACTAAACGACTTGGGCTTTTTTACGATTTATGTTAGTTGCCAGCAGGTGCAGTATTTGGGTTTTCAGAAGGTTCTCTCGTGGATCCATATTGTGGGACAAAGTGGGCTTTGTGCCGACCGTGAAAATTGCATGGGACAAACTTTTATTGATTGGGTCGCGCCCAAACCCATGCGATCAGACATCCTCGCTATCTGGTCTGGTGGCTGGGCGGAGGCCTATAATGGACACCTTGCCATCCAATCTTTTTTTTTTTTTTTGAGTGATCTAATAGATATTGTGATCTATATGATGAGGAATTGAAATCTCATTTTCTTCGAAACATGAAGTGTTTGATTTATAAAAAATCTCTGATTTTTAATTATTATGCAATCGAATTGGGATTCCAGTTTTTCTTTGATTTTTCGTGGATTATCTGTTTGACTAAAGTATAGTAAATCTAATTTCAGTTATATTAGTTACGATCCTATTTGTAGTACAGATGATGCTAAGAGGTGAATAAATACAAATCACTAATTTGGATACTCTTTTATTTTATTTTCCCTTATCTCTTTTTATAACGCATTTATTTTATTTTTCTGTGAATGATCTTTCAACTTTCTAGGGGCATCTTCTAAATGAATTCTTTTTTATTAATACATTCCATTATTATATATATATATATATAAAAAACTATGCCAAACATGCATGGATTGACATTTTGTTTAAAGAAAGCATATATATTGAAGATTTTGTCAAATCACTCAGGATACATTAGATGTAATTTCTTATTTTTTTCAGCATACATACCATATTGATAATTATTAATCATGACAGCTCGCAATTTTGGCCTATATTACAATAGCTGGCCTCTTCACCTTCCAATCAAAACGCCCCTTCGCGTCTAAAAGGAGCGCCATACACGTCTACGCTCACTGGAAAAGGAAAAAAGAAATGCACCTCCTGGTACCTGTTGGCTTCTGAAAGTGAAATTCTTGATGACGACGTACCGATGGAGAAAAGAAAAGAAAGGATTAAAACAAAAACAGAATTATGTCTGCATGTGAGAGAATTACTTTGAAGAGCTACGAACCGTTGAGGATCGATATCAACCAGATATTGTGTGCAATCAAGAATCCCAAATGAGAATCAAGATTTTCAACCAAGAAAAGAAGCACAATACATATTTTAATATGTCCTTAGACCTACCCACTTACAAATTGTTGTATGGTAAATGAGATTATACGTTTAATAGCTATGAACATCGAGCTAAAGAATGAATAATCATCTCCAACGAGGGATATCTTGAAGTCAGTTATGATCTCTCAAATCTTCCCTCTCACCGTATACAATCTTTTTCGCATCTTGCTTCTGAACTTTTAGCACGCGAATTTGACAAAAGCATTAGAGATTCTAGCAACAAAATTCAAGGGGATCGAAAGGCAGTCATCCTTTCCACCACGTTTTTTGTTGCAAATTGCGATTTGCTTGTGACCCCTGATGATCGTGATTTCATGCTGAAAAGACCTAAACCAAAAAGATTTTCCACTAGCTTATCACGTACACCTTTGTCTTTAATCCAGGTGCTCATTTTATCAAATGGGTCCAAAAGGAGAAAAAAAGAAAAAGAAGTCAATCTCAAGTTGGTCAAGCATAGTAAGTTTGTAACTATCAATAGAAACCTTGCATAAACCAATCTAAAGGTGTAGGTTTCGTCGATTCCATATGGAAATTTCTACTCTAGATGTTGTTCGATTTGGCGTTTTAAACAAGACTAGAGAGCTTAGGATGACAAGAGCAAACGAAGTCATGGATTCTCATGCTAAAGTATTCTAGAGGGTAAGAGAATTCCTTGAGAGATGACAAGAGCAAACGAAGTCATGGATTCTCATGCTAAAGTATTCTAGAGGATGAGAGAATTCCTTGAGAATATAGGGTTAGGAACTAATGCTTGAAGGAAAGTTTCAACACTCTGAGGATATTGTGGAATGGAGTCCAAATTAACATTCAATTTTTCTATTTATTCCTCAGGTTTCAGAGATCGGTTCTACTCTTCTCCTGCCGACTATTCGTTGTTGCATTCTAAGAGCGTTGTTGAATTCTAAAAGCATAATTCGTAACGGGAGATTTTGCAACTAGCAGTAGAACAGCTACCACATGGAAGTAATGTTGATGCCGGATAATATATGGTATTTAGATTCTTAATTGGAAACCTAACTTCTAATATTATACACTATTCTTATTATTATATACGAGGCAAGTTCATTGTCCTTGACCTCAAAATGTCGAAAATCAGAGGCCATCCTACGTAGCTAATATTCAAAACCATGTTCCGTGGCATTTCTTTCCAATGCGGGACGGGCCATGGTCAAGAGATTTAGAGGAGTTGTTGTGATTGTTTGTGCTAATTAGGTCATTATTATTCTACAAAGATTTCAAAAGTGAAGCCGTACATATTCATATTCTGATGACTTCATCTTTTGTCATGGTATATCAATGTCTTCCAAAGAATAAAACAAGGGCCAAAGCAGATGCGAATTTCGAAATCCATCTGGAACTTACAAGATTGTGACTTGTGAGAGGCAGTACCACCTGAGGTGTTGCTAGCCATTTAGAACCCATATAAATATATTAAAAATATACCAAAAAAATAATTAATATATATATATCAATAAAAAAAATATACCTCAATATTCAGGAAATTGCTAAGGAGTTGTTGAGGAGGTTTAAAATATCAAAAATTAAGAATTTGTTAGTATATTTTCAACTGTTTAAGGTCTTATTAGCAATGGAAATTTTATTTAAATAGAAAAATTTAAAATTAAACGTTTAAATATTCAATTATAACTTTTCAAGGTTTAATTGTTATAACTTTTCAAGGTTTAATTGAATTTATTGAGAGTTTAATAGCAAATAAATTGATTTTTGAAGTTAATTTAAACTTTAATTAAAAGAAATTAAAGTCTAGGGACTAAATTATAATTTTAAAGAGTCAATTTGATCAAATCAAGATCTTAATTACATTAATTTTAAAATTTGATGAGTAATTAAGGATTTAATTGAATAAATCCAAAATGAAGGACCAAACCACAAAAGATGCTTTAATGCAGGGTTTGAAATTGATCAGAACAAGGGCCGAATTGAAAAAATTAAAAGTTTGTTGATAAATTAAGGGTTGAAATGCATAGTTTCATGACCAAGAACTAAAATGAAACATATGGTCAACTTTAGGCCTGATAACACAATTTGATAAGAGTAAAATTATATGAAATTATAAGTTGAGAGGTAATTACGAGTACAATTAAAAGCAATTACAGCATTCTAGGGCTTGGCCTAGCGGTGGAAGGGGCTTGTCTCCTTCCACTGCACCTGGGTTCGAGTCCTGGCGTGCACGCCTGTCACCCCCGCGGTGCCTTACATGCCTACTGGGTTTGCAGGGTATTCAGTGGGCTGTGGGGATTAGTCGTGGTGCGCGTAAGCTGGCCCGGACACCCCACGTAAATCAAAAAAAAAAAAAGCAATTACAAGAACTTGAACTAAATTAAAATTTATCAAATTCTAAATTAAAAATGCATAGTTTTTAAAGTTTAATATAGATAACACGTCACTCAGATTTAATGAAGGAAATAAATGGTGCGTTGTTAATCTACTATTCACCTTATATATATGTGTGTGTGTGGCTAATTAAGCAGGCACTTTTATATAAATGAATGTGACATTTTTGATCACCTATAAAGTTGTAACTATTATAATTCAACTAAAAAATACCTAGTCTACAAAGATCAGCTTCTCTCATTAAATATTTACATTTCATTTTTTCAATGAACTCAATAACATCTTATTCTTGATCAACTATCATTGCATTGATAAATTTTAGACTAATCGAGTTAGCACCTTTAAGTGAAAGAACGTGGAGCTATAAACCTTTAAATTGAGTAAGGATGAATCTAATCAAAAAGTATGCTACTCCTCTACCAAAATCAGGTGGGTTTTGATGAATTTAAATCAGAATTACTTTGAAGAAGCCTTGAAAGTGATTAACTTAGTTATTAACAATTGTGATATTCATTTTGTAAAACTATGAATTTTTTTCATATTCACATTTCAAGCATTTTTAATATGTTCTTGTAAAAGATCAATTATATTTCTAAGAGACAACTCATTTATTTGACCAAAAGCTATTCTAGATCATTACTCGAGAAATATCATTGCAACATCATGCCTTCACGAAGAGGGCACGATATAATATCTACCTAATGGTTTAATACTATGATTTTAATATCAACTTTTCACAATTTTAATTAGACTTTGTAGATTTGATTATCACACAACGATGAACCTTTAATGACTTTTTACTTGCACGGTAATAAAGTTTTGATATTTTTTTACCTTTTAAGTTGTAACATCCAAAAACATGTTGTTACAAATATAAATATAATTTTTTTAAATAAAAATTATGAAAGGAATACGAGTATAGTTTGAAAAATATTTAAAATGTCAATGGTTTTTTCAATTATGTTATTTTTTAATAGATTGATATTGTTAATAAAAATAATTCTACAACAATGTAACAGTAGTGTAGTACCATATTACAGGAACATAGAAATATGACAATAATAATAACAATAGCACTTTAAATAACACTTTAAATGATTTTATTTTTTTTTATTGTAAAGGATTTTTTTTTGTATAATTTAACCTATAACTTCAAGGTGATGTATCATAATGGTAAAAATTGTACCACTTCTTTTATATAATAAAAGTTCATACCAGCCCTAACATATTCAAGGTGAGGATTACATTGTCTAATCTTTCTATTTTTTTTTTCATATATAGGGTGATGTAACTGTGATATCTATGCAATTTTCATTAAAATAACCGTGACATTTCTTAGAAATGCTGCTATATTCAATCTTAGTAAGCAACAAACTTGCCACTCAAATTAATCAAATTAAGGCATCACATATGTGTAATAATAGTAATTATTTAAAATTCCACTGTATTTGTAATGATGTTTCCCTTAAAATATCATGTAAGTCTTCAAGAATTGCCTCTACAATCCAATTATAATAAAACTAAGTGGATAAAAAAAACTGCCCCCTGCGCTTGGACTTGACATGTCCAATTCTAAGACAATTAAAAATTTTCCAAATAGAAGATGCTGCTACAAATATGAACATAGTTTAAAAAGTCATTTTAAACGACTGTTTTTATTTCAATTATGTTACTTTTCAGGGGAATTATATATATTGAGTATATGATATATTTATGATATTTATGCCAAAAGTTAAAATAATTGTGTCATTTGTTAATAAATTTAAAATTATTCTAATAACTTGAATTTTAGGTTGCAATTTTTTTTTTGATATGGTAATAGATTTATGATGATAACAAAAACCACAAGTTTATATCCTAACATCTTAAATTCTCCCTCAACTAATAATTTAAAATTTTACATTAATATAGTCTTTTATTATTATAATACTAGAGTTCTTATAACCAAAAAATGTTAAATTTAAATTTCACTATCCCAAATTCTTATCTAATATATTAATTTTCACCATAGCTACTGTAAGCTTTTAAAAGTTTCAAACTAAAAAAATTCTATTTAAGAGATTATGTTAAAGAATTAATATAAAATTATCTTAAAAATCTCTTCTCATAACAATTAAACTTTTGGATATACTTTTAGAAATAAATACTTAAAACATCCAATATTAATAAAAGCTACACAATTACCAAGTTGATATTGTCGTCTCTAAAATTAATCAAATAAAGGCACCAAACAATAAAGATAATTATATTGAAATGCTACTATAAAGTGCATTAATTTGAATTAGCGTGGTTTCCCCTTAATACTACTATAATTACCGGGAAACCTTGCTAATTCATTAGCAGTCTATCATATTACTAATTCCTAATTCCTCCAAAAACAACATATTTTACCAATTGAGACAATTCAAATATCATTTATTTTCAAAACCGCTTCATTTTACTTTATAAATCATGCACATTGAACAGAAAGTATTGATAGAAATTGAGGTCGGGATCCCATTGATAAATATATGAAATCTTAGGGGTTTGATTGATAAAATCTTTGTTTGGGGAGTAAAATTAAATCAAGGTTTGTCCTTATTTTAATATGTCAATTGCTTGCTTTTATTTTGACAAATAAATCTGCGCATGTACACATTAAACTCTTGTATGAAATTGATAAAGGGGATTCATCCTTGAACAAATGCTTTATATGTAAATGCATAAGCTACAATTATGAGTTAAAATATTGTTTTTTAATGTTTTTTTTAGATTAAAAAATATTAAATTAATATTTTTTTAAATACTTCTCAATGATCTTGATGCATTCATATTAAAAATTAAAAAAACAGTATATTTTTAATTTAAAAATACTCTGAAAAAACACACAACAATACATTGCTAAACATACACTTTAAAATTGAATATGACAAACATGCCGACATGCTTATATCCGTGACTGTATAAGCTGCCATCATTTTTTCAGTAGCACAAAATAGTAAATGGAACTAACGCCCGGATCATGACCCAATTGTCTCCATCCCCTTGCGACTTGTTTTGCAAGTTTCCACCAAGTAGTACAAAGAAGTAATGGGAATACATTAATTTAATTTGTTTAGCTTAGCTTTTCTTGCTCCCTCATTCTGGAGAAAAGAATTGATGACAATATAATAAAGAAACTCATATATCCTATACGCTTTATAGAAGGCATAAAATCAATTTTTTAGTCGGAATATCACTTTTAGGATAAGAATAAGATGAAAATATATCCTTACGAAAGAATGTTTAAAAACTACATTTATCGCGCATGTAAGGATCGTCCTTTCCTTTTAGGCACACCTTAATCATACGAAATCTTCTTAATGACACACTCAGCTTTTACATGGAAAAGTAAGGACTGTTTAATTTAATTGATGATGTTTTTGAAAATGATCTTCGTTGTAGTCATTTGTTTTTAATCAAGACATTGATGTCGTCCACGTGGAACTCCATCATATTGACGTGGACATTAGTATTAAGGGTCCCACTGCATCAAATCACAAACTAGCAACTGTTTTCAGTTGGAAATGTTCAGGGGATAAGGAAGCCAATCAGTACAGGCGGGTTCTATTCTTTAATATTTATGTTATATCTGTTATTTAAATATCTATAAATTAGGTTGGGTGGGTTTGGAGTAGGATTTAACCATTTCTATATTATGTTTATTGTTTATCGAATCCTTAAAACTTTTTATCTATTCGGATCAGGTAATTAGAGTTGGTATATATCGACTTCAGATTAAATTATCATTATCAAGGTAAAAAAAAAAAAGCGAACAGAACTGAGTTTTTCCCCTCAAATCAAAGTTGGAACGTCGACCTTTTTATCTATACACTCATGGAAGATAAGAAAGGGAAAGCAAATGGAAGGTTGTTGGAATTATACTGGGAAAAGGAGCAAGATCAAGAGCTCTTTTAATTCTTGAAATGTGGAGAGACATGCACATTGTTCTTCTAGCAGGCTAGCACATCATGGATTAATAGTGGACTGATTTGCCCACCATAAAATTCTAATCGAGAAAAGGAGTAGAGATAATGAAGTGATGTCATTGTGGTGATGATCAAGCAGGAAAAACTAAAGGAGTCGGGCTCGGAGGATAAGCACCAAATATGTGGATTAATAAACTAAGGCTACTTGATCATGATTTCAAACTGTGTACTATTTTTTTACTTTACAATGCTGAAGTGCAAAGATATGATTTTACTATTATTTTGATTTTTTGTTTCTTTTTATCAAGAGAGTGAAAAGAAATACGTAAGAAAATTAGATGTGCTTTTGCAGAGGCAGTGACAACTCTCAGAAAAACCATTTGGATATATAAGCCTTAGAATTGGTGAGAGAGGCTAGGGCCGACGACACTGAAGAATACATGCCATCAGTAACATATGATCCTTGATGGTGATTAAGGGGAGGCCTCATTTTACAGTGGTAATTAAGGGCATACGTAGCATCGGACTTGAGACGTGCAGGTATATATGGTGGGGCAGCCAATGGGCCATGCCTGGAGTTGCCAGCTTTTATATCCCAATGACAAACAAGAAAGGAGAAAATTGGATTGTGGTCCCATTTTGCTTGCCAGCTCCTGCGATGGAATAAAGATTTGCCAGGGAGCTCGACGGCATGTCGACGGACCAGCCAGTTAATTAGTGCGCAAACCAAGTCCAAATTTTGTTGTATCTTCCCTATAAGTTGATTTGCATACTCTTTCTTTCCAAAAGCTAAATTGTTAACTTCGCTATATATGTATGTTTGTTTGTTTGAGACTTTCTTCTTCAAAAGCTTAGTAAAGTATTCACCTATTCTGTCAATTTAGCATGTGCTTCGTCTATAAATCCTTAGTTCTAATACATGCATGCGCGCATAGAGTGCGTGCACCTGCAACTTAATACAATTAAGTGATTATACCACTATAGATTTATTACTTGCTAGATAGAGATTTTTCTCTAGGGTATTTATACAATTTTGAAATTTGTATGCATTATATTTTCTCTCTTGAACACGCAACATAACATGATAGATAGGCTACTAGATGATTTAGATGCAAAACCGGTTGAGCAGATTGTTTTTGTTCACGTTAAGTTAATTAAAAAAAATTATATTACTTAATTTTTAAATATAATTAGAAAAGAAGTTGAGTTGAAGATGATTTTTATATTAATTTATTTTTAGATTTTTTTATAAGCAGACCAAGATATTTTTTAATTGACCACGTCATGTTAAATTTAAGCTACACAAGAAATCAAAAAAAAATTAAAGTTAATAAGTTAATTTTAATAAAAATATCAAATAATTTTTATAATTTAAATATTTTTTTTATTAATTACTTTTAAAAAAAATAATCCAACAAACTATAAACCAGTTCCGAAGCTTAGCATAACCGTCAATTTTTTTTTTATTAAAGTATCTCGGTGGTTTTAAAAAAAAGATATAAAGATTAAAGGACAGTTAGAAAAGACAAATTACAATAGTTTAAAGAATAAGAGCAAAGGTAAAGAGGGTGGAAAATGACACCTTGATAAAGAACAATGGAATCTCAAAAGGAAAAATCAAAGTAAGGGAGAGGAAAAAGAAGAGAGGGAAGAAGACAAAAGAAAAAGAAAAGGAAAAGGAAGAAGAAGATGCAAGCCCAATAATTAGACATGAGCAACAGGTAGCCTCCCCCCTTTGAACATCTCGGTTCCGTTTGCCATTTGCTAAACTTTTTTAAAGATACAAAAAGTATGGTTATGTTTGGTTTCATGAACCGCGTCTGATGTTCTTTAATATTGGAGGCAATTTGGCTCGTCATCCTCTCTTGCTTAGTTATTCATCTTATTCTGTAATATTTCGGGAACAAATCTTTATCTGATTCTAGTACATGATCATGCCTATAAGTTTAACCATTCAAGTGAATAATGCTTTTTCTTGGTCGATCTAATCCCATCTGATCTTCTTGATCTGACAGAAAAGTGAATAATAATTAGAGATAAGATCAGTCATGATTTTTCTGAAGCAGAATAATATACAAAAGATGCTGGGAAAAGTGAGGGGCTGGGTGTTTGCTAGGGCATCGGGATGTAAGAGACTGTTTATTAAGCTCATAGCTGATTTTCTGACGAGATCTTGAGAAAGACTAGTTAAGCCACAGTTCCATACATGTAATCTTGTTTTTCTCTACTATTTTTTTGTTTTCTGGTTTTGAAAAACAAGAAGATAGGGACCTTACCTGAAGTACTGTAGTTTTTGTTTCTTTTTGCAATAATCATGATTAATCTTGGGTTTTACGCTTCTTTAAATTTCAAGGATCAATCAGCACGTGGTTTCTTTAACTTTATATATTTAAATTTTGTTTTTAATTTTTATTTTTTTTAATACTTTCAGTTGATATTTTTTTTACTTGAATTATTTTATTAAATTAAATTTTTATTATTATTTTATTTTCTTTTAATTTTTCTTGTTATTTTTTAATTTGAAATTTTTTTAAAATAAATAATATTTTACCGATTTTATCATTTAAAATTACATTGAGTTTCTTGAATGGTTCAAATCTATAATTTAATAGATTAAAAACCTCCCCATTTAGAAAATTTGATAGTTCATTTATTTTTTTTCAAACTTATATTTTTTTAATTTTATTATTAATCATTTAATTTATTTAAAAACTTAATTTTATTATTTTTTATTTACTTTATATAAGATTTTTTTACTAATTATATATGTATATATTGAATCCACTATGCTTTTTCCATTTTGTTTTTATGTACATAAAAAAAATAGCAATTAAAGGTAATATTATCTTTTTATATGTACATATCTATCATTTACGGTGAGAAAGATCTTTTTGCATTTTCTTTGAACACTTAAATTACTAAAATAACTTTTTCGGTAAAATAAAATAACTTTTCTCCACAAGCTTTATAGCCTTTTTCTTTCTAAATGCATACTAAAATTACATAAATACCATTATAATAATAAAAATACAAACTTGCCTGCTAGAGCTTTTTTTGTTTATTTATCTATTTTTTTGTTATAGTTAAAAGAAAAAATCAGGATTTTATGTGGTTTCATAATATAAATATTAATAGAAAAAAAATTAATAGTACATGTCATGAAGGGATCAATTATTGTTATTTTTTATAATTTATATAATTAACCTCTTTGTGGTTCTACTCTCGTCTTGCTGAATTATTTATTATTTCGATACTCCTATACTTGAGAGAAGACATCAGATTTTTAGTAGTGTCAATAATTGAGTTTTATATTTTTGTTAAATATTCTTTCATTAATGAATTTGTTTTACCTTTTATTGATAAATATAATCATTTAATTAAATAAAAACTTATTCTGAATAAATAAAATTATTAAACACAACTAAGTAAATAACTTATGTTGCAAGATCAAATGCTTTAATTTTAGTTATCTCTCGATCAAATATAAATTTATTTAACTTAATAAATATATAAGCATTTTAATTTATAATTAAAAATTTTTTTACTGCAAAAAAAAATTATTCTATGTATAATAAAGTATAACTCGAGTAGCTAGTTACATCTATACTAAGTTGATTAAAAAAAACTGGCAAGCACATTTTCGATCCTTTCTCATCCTTCTCAGTGTTATTAGAACATTATTAAACCTATCCTTTAATATAAAATAACATTTGTAAACAAACTTGTAGATAAGAACGTGTTATTTTACCAATTTATTTTCATATTTTTTTTATTAAAAAACTATAGTAATAAGCAAAAATAACGGTAGAAGATGGTTCCTCTCTGGGATCAGCTTGAGAGTGGGGTTGGCAGGGACCCACACTTCGTCTCATTTGTAAACTTGACACGGCTGAACCCCACACAAATCAAGGTGTGGGTCCATGTCATGCGTGGCATATGTGGATAACGAAAGATCACTTTTCTTGGACCCATAATCAACCGAAAATTATGGGATATGTAGGCGTGGCAGTTATTTCAGTTAGCTGCCAATTTGCTGGTTATGTTCTGTTTTGTGAAATTTTAAAAACGTTTCTTAAAACCATCCATGAAAAAGATTGAAAAATATTTTATTTGAAATTTTATTTTAAAGTTCTTTTTTTTTTAATTTCAATCTGTCATATATTAGCTAGGAGAAGAGTTTGTTTTGTTCTTTGAGAAAATGAACTAGCTTAAATTTTACAGTCATAATTTAGTGCAATTTATTATTTTAGATATTGCATTATTAAAATCGTTTTGAAGAAATTATTTTTTCAATACACAATTTGATCTAAAAATGCTTTAATTATCTTAAAAATATATATATGTGAATAATTGATCTATAAAATTTTCTAATTTTCTTGAACTTTTGAAAATATGGATGACATATATTTGTAATGAATCTTCTACCATATTGAATTTTAGTTTTTTATTTTTATTTTAAATAATTATTCCCACTAGTTTTTTTTACCATAAAAAATAATGATTTATATGATTTTTAACCCAAGTTAGAAGTAAGTGAAAGCAATTTGTTAGATTTTATGTACATATTAAAGTTATCAATATTAATTCTCGCATGATTGATGACTTAATGGCGCGGGCACCGCACACTCGCTGAGGCATATGGATTACGTGCGAGTAGTGTTTTGATTAAAAAATAAAAAATACAATGTGAAAATACTAAAATTCTTTTATAATCCTCTTAATTATACAATATACCAATATAATTTTATTGTTGCAATTCATAGTAATATGTGTCTAAAGCTACAATGAAATCCCTAAGTCATTTAATCTTTTTTATAATTTACATGTTGTTTGAAATTTTTAAAATATAATTAATTAATTCTTATATTTGAAACTCTATGTAGATTTTAATTTTAAATAGAATTTAAATCATAAAAAAAAAGATAAAAATAAATAAGAGGGAGACCTTTTTACTTATAAATCAATTTCTCTTAAATTAACATTAAAAATACTATTCCAAAAACACCATTTTTGTTTTCTTATTATTATTAACATGAACAATCATCTTACTAGGCACTTTATGGCTCCCGCTTTTTATGCTTTAATGTTTGGCACATCATTACTAAGATATTCATTTCTAGAACTATAGACTTAAACTATAAAATATAGAATTGGTATTAAAAAAAACTTAATTTTCTTTAAAATTTTAAAAAATCCATAAAAATATCCTTGTTTCAAAAACCAAAAACATAATTTTTTTTCATGCATCTGGTCAAATTCTAAAGTTTTTTCATGTATATTTTCTAGAATAAAATCTCATTTTTAATCATATTTTTAAAAATACAAAATAAATATCGTAACTAGTTTATAATTATTCATTAGGGTTTGTCCAAAATAACAAAAATCTCAAATAATTAATTTTTTTAATTAATATTAAAAATGCTAGGATTTTGGTGGACTTTAATATGTAGGGGTATAAAATTACAATATAATGTATATCCTCAGATATTAAAGATATAAAATAAGAAATAAATGTGATGTCATAATTAGAGGCCTTAGAACGATTAAAATTTAATTCGATAAAGTAGGCACTTCTTCAAAAAGAGAGACATGTCTTGAACATTAAGAAAGACTAACAAATAGAAACACTAATTGGATTAACAATTAAATAAACAATGTTATTTACCTTAGGTCGGATGCGCTAGAGACAATGTGTTTTTTCCTTGCACAATTAATCTTTTTACCTAGACTCTCGTAAACTATGAGCTTTTTTGTGACCATGATACTCGGTTGTAACTTTCTCAAATCATAACTCTATGATTAAACTCGAAACACCCTTTATTGTTATGAGATAGCTCCGCCATTCGATGTTGTGCATGTCACAGCATCTATAATGACTCACAAATCTTTTTTATTGATCTTAATATATTGCTAAAAATAAAAGAGGAAAGAAAAATGAAATAAAAAGATAACTTAAGTAATTAATCCTTCCAGGAAAAAAAATCAAACAATTAAAAGATTAGTGAAGATCTTAGAAAACACAATGTTAAAAAAGAGATGATGAACAAAAAAACTTCAATGTGTTGGCTAATACTACTATAATTAAGGTTATTTATTGCTTCTATCTTTGTTTCTTACTTTCAATTTTGTAAAGGGATCAAAAACCATTGGTCTTTTTTATTTTCTTCCTTGTTATTCTCTTTTAGTGTTTATAGGGTTTCTCACTTCTCTTTCCAATCCCTTCTCTCCTTTTTTTTCTCTTTATCCCTCTCTCTCTTCCTCTAGATAAAAAAAAAGAAAAAAGAAACATGGAAAAAAAGTAGCACGAGAAAAAGAAGAAGTCAAATAGGCATAATAATGCCAAAAAAAAAACCTAGAACAATCTCTTAAAATAACCACGCCTACCAACAAAACAAAGAGCAAAATCCAAACCATACTATTAAAATCCATGATATAAATGAGTGTGGTTAATGTAAGTTAATTGTTAATATAAAAGATATATTCAAACTTTGTTAACCTATCTAAATTGAAAAGTTGATAGTGTTTATTTAATCAAATTAATCAATAATTTTATATGGCAATAATATTAAAAAAATTTGCTAAATCTAATTAAATACTTAGAAGTTTTCTTTCAGCCTATTTTCTTTAAATAAAATGTTTTTCCCTCATTCGAATATGCTATCATAATCAACCTCACTCATGTCATAATTAAACTTAATGGTAAATATTCATATAATGACCGATAATTTACTGTGATTTATACATCGATTCTATAATGATTTATTAGAATCATTTAGAAGTTATAAAATCTTAGTTGTATCTATATTTGATTCTTAATCAATACATGAACCTTCACTTAAATAACTATACTTCATTTTCATTGTATCAATCACCATAATCTTATAATAATTATTATTATTATTTGTAAATTCATGTATGTTTTTTGAAATAGATGTTGATCCAATAATCCTTTCTATCATGGTCTCATAAATGATATAAGGTTTTCTATATATAAACCAACATAAATATTGCCCATCGAACCCTTTTTTAAAAAGATATATCATTATAATATCTGATTGGTGATGCCTTTTATTTTAACACTTCACATATAAACATATAATTAAGCATTCACTATATTCTTTGAATTTGAAAGTCTAAAATTAATAAGGCCATTAACTCCTTTATAATAATTTTTCATATATAACTTTCATGGTGAATCTCGATATATCTAAGAACGATCATTTATTATTTAGAAAATCTATATGGAATAATGATGGCAAAATTTCTTAATAATATAATAATTGATTCAAAATTCAACTTTGATTATTAAAAATGAATTCACAATCTAATAATCAATTATTTTTTTTCAAAAATATAATGACCATTGCATCAAAATATTAACTAAATAAATCCAATTAACAATATTAATTGGTACCCAATTCATTATCTAAAAATTTTTCATTTCAAACTTATTCAATCCAAATTAATATCATTTAATTATTATCAATTCAATAAAAATCAGTATTGTTAAAATTTACAAATAACAATAAAATTGATAAAATATGATTGTCACCCATTAAATAACTCATCATTTATTTCATTATAACACACCTAATTAAATTACAAAATCAAATTCAAAATTATTTTCATCAAATTATATAAAAAGTTAAACTTTTTTAAATTATGAACAAACCTTAACATTAATATCAAACTTTAATTCTATATAAAAATGTTTTGAAATATTTAAATATATAAGCAAACTACACTATAAATATTCTATCTCAAATTAACATATTAACTTTTATATATATATTTAGGGAGGGGGGGCGGCAGCATGCATTAAATGCACCACATAACTTGCAGGATTATTGGCCCTTTCATGTGTATTAAGAGAGTTGTAATCTGGTTTCTTTAATTTGACATGATTGGTTTCTTGGACGAGTTTTGGTTGGTGTTGATCTCTCCTTCTCAGTTGTATATTTTTTTGAGGTTGTCTGTTTGCAATTACATGGGTAACTAAAGTTGTTCTAATTTTGTTTGGTTTTGTAGTGTATCAGTGTTGTTTCCTGATTGTCCTTTGATTTTGTTACATCTTGACTCATTTTATGTTTGGCTTACTGGGTTCTGACATTTCTTTTATTTGCATGTCTTTGGTTTGTGCTTTTTAATTAGCCCTATTTAATTTCTATATTTTCATTGTTTTCTCTCTTCATTCTTTTTTTTTTATGCCTTTTAATTCCTGTCTGTGTTGCATGTATATATATCTCCTGTACTGGTTGTTGATTGGTTGTCACCTGTGTGTATTGTTCATTCCATTTTCAGTTTGTTTTCCTATCATATTCATTGCTTAGTTTTATCCTAGTTTCCATTTTTGATGTTTTGATCTTAGACTTGTATGTTTTCTTAAAAGGCAGCAATAATTGGATTTGCTTATTTAGGTTGGCTTAAGACTGTCATTTGCTGGTATAGCCATATAAGAGTCTGTTCGTTTTTTTTAATGATACTCTTACTGCTTTCAGCTCAAATTGTCTTTTTCAGATTGTGCATGATGATATTATTTTGTATTAATTTCTCATACTCCTTTTAATTTATTGTCTTGCATCTTTATTCTTTGCCTTTTTTCTTGTTTTGATTTATTTTTTATCTGGTTCTCTTGACATCTACATTTGCTTAAAAAAGTAGCTGCTCTTAAAAAATATGTCATTTTATAGCATTAAATCTTATCCATTAAATGCATTTATTTGTCATGTATAAGACCAATATTTAAGATTAATGTTTGTTTTGACTGGATTCTTGAATATAGAAAGCATTTTTTGGCAACTTAATTACTTGAGGTTTGTGTTGGCTTCCTTCTATTATGTATCACACATTCTCATATTTGGCTTAGAGATAGTTAAGGTAAATTTAATTTTCTTTCCTTTTGTGGTTATTTAGATATGTGTAAACTTTCGATCCCATGTAGAAGGTTTTGATGTTTTTCATGATCTCCTGTTAAATTGTTGACTTTTAATAGTAAAATCAATTCAAAAGAGCCTTTAAAAAAAAATGGAAGTTGTAAGGGAGGATTCATATATGTATACCTTAAGAAACCTTGATTATATATATATATATATATATATATATATATATATATTCTGAAATAGGAAAGTTGGACATGTGTTTGAAATGTTTCCTTTTGTTTTTAAATGAGAAGATGGGAATCTTGAAAAGAATGACCAAGGATACTAGACTACTATTTTTCAACAGGTATGATCGAAAAACATTGCTCGCTTTACAATGGGCATGTTTTGTTTTCTCAAAAACTAACAATTTCTCTTTATGACTATTATTAGGATTGCATTGTCTCTGAGAAGTTTTATTTTTCATGCTTTCTTCACCTTAAAAAAAGATAGAATCCTTAATAAGAATTACAAGTATGAAAGGGTTACTAAACACCTTCATATAAAATAGTTGCTTAAAGACCCTTATTTTCAATATAAAACAAGTTATAATCTTCCATCAATGAAACTTAGAATTGGGTTCATTTATGAAGGACTTGAAGTTGGTTTTCTTAGAGGGGCAATGACAAGGATTGTGAATTTAAGTAAGTTGTGTTAGCTATTAATGAGAAAGGGTCCAATATTTTAGGGTTTTTTTATTAGTATTTAGAAATTGAGTTTCTTTTATATAGAACAACACAACAGACTTGAAAATATTATTTGAAGCAGTGTGTTAATAAGCACTTGATGTGTGATATCAACAATAATACCTTTACTCCCACTGCTACAATTGACCATGATGGCAGCGTTTAGACTTAAAACGTTGCTTTTTTCTCAGGTTTTCTTTTATTTAATTCTTAACCTTTTTGATATATGCCCTTCTGCTTTTTGTTTTTTTTTTCTTTTATTGTTGCTTTACTTTTTGATGCCTTGTAGTCCTTGTTTCTTTTTCTCTTTAAAGTTTGTCATTACTCTCTTTTTGTATATAGTTGTTGTATAGTCATTTAAGTGGTTAAGTGTGGTTGATTCTAATTCCTTTCTTTAATCTCTTAATTAAATGTCCAGGTCTGCAGGGGGTTTGTCTTGCTATTAATGGTTTTTAAAAGATTTGTGAGGGTTGTGGTTGGTCTACATGTGTGTTTTTCTTTTTTTTTTTGGCTATATTCGCTTTCTTATGCTGGCAATATTGTCAGGTTTTGGGATTATGTGTTATATTTTCATAAATATTTTTGAGTCATAAATTGACATGTTGTTTAACTATTTTTTTTTTACATGCTTGGTTTTGATCATGGTGTTATGTATTGGTTTATAAATGCTTTAATTTTAGCTTGATTTATGTATCGTTGGCTTCAATCGATGAAGAGACTCTATAGAGGGTTAAAAGATAGAGAGAATAGTGGCAATTTCATCGGAAATAGAGGTAAGAGGAGTGGGAAATTAAGGAGAGAAGTTTTAATTTTGGAGAGAGATGTGGCTAGAGTTTTTTGTGGGAGAAAAGTTAGGAAAGATGAATAGTATTACTCTAAGGTTTATTTCCCTAAATTTCAGCTCACTTTCTCTCAATTTTTTTGCGGCTAGGGTTTTGCTTAAGGTTTTGTAACTACCCAATACTCGAAACAGCTGACTAGGAGAGCTAGCTAGCAAGGCTTAATTGTTAGATAATATGATGCAGTATTTTTTTTAAGTCAAACAATCAACGTTCTTTCTTTCGGTGAAATGACAAAGGATATACAGATAATATGATGTAGTAATTTTAACCCTAATCTATATTAGACGAGCAGCTTTCCGTATCAGATATATCTTTCACTCGATGAGATGACAAGGCATTTACTTGCTATATCTTTATTTACGATGAATAATCAAGTTGAGATTCTCGGTCAAACTAGTCTCTAATTAAAGCTTTCTCATGATGTTGTGAAGGACAAGCACAAATAAATATACAAGCAAAGTGCAAGAGAAAGGAGATTTTTTACGATAATGGCTATATCCTCCGATTAAGGATATAGAGATCGAGACTCGATATGAAAATAATCTAATTTGTTTACTTATTCAAAACTTAAACACATCTAGGCACTAACATACAAAAAGTAAAAAAAAAAAAAAACTATTATTATGGCCTGAAATTAGAGCCCGTGGCAGTACTAATCCAGCATGATAGCCCAAAATTAACCAACAGTAGGTGAACTCCGTTTTCGGATGTGTTTTTATGTGGAATGACCAGCTAGATAGCATGAGTGTGAACAGAGGGCTTCTTATGGTTTTTCAACAAGGTAATTGTCAGATGAATATTGTTATCAAATATATATTTTTTCAAGCAAAGTCAGTACAGATATAGTAAAGAAGCCGGAGTGGTTCCAACAATTTGTTAAGAAAAAATAAAAATAAAAATCAGGAATCTTCGATGTTAAGATGGCTACCCGCAGTGGAGCGCGGGCAATCATCTTCTGGAACTGACTGTCATGAATTATAAGTTGCGTATCTAACAAAACAAGAGTCGTAAATGGAAATTCGAAGTGGAAGGTGTTGGTGCCTTCAATATCCACAATTAGGGGTAGAGAGAAACAAAAACTAGAGGTCTCATTTCAATCCTGTCCCATCACAAAAACAAAACTTGAACAGATATTTTGCACTATGACAAGTGGCGATTGGTGCCCCTAACAAAACTAAACGGTCACTGTTCTTCATTAAACTTGTGAAGACGACTTGTCCAATTGGCTCACTAAACCATTGAATTGCACTCACAACCTGACAAAGGACGACAAATCTGTGAAGACAAGCCCAGTAGGCAGTGGCTAAGTGGGGCTCACGAGGTCAAAACCAGCTTGTTAAAGTGTGGGCCGACATAAAAAAAAAAAAAGGAGCTTTGGGTGCACGCGCAGGAGAAAAACTTTGATTACCGACTCCCTGGGGCATTGCGAACTAGGATTAGTTACCCCACAAGGAATGCCTAATCATTTGTGTTCACTCCACTCACCACAAATACGGATTCATATCCAAGTCGACACTTGGCTAGAAAAGACTTTTCAGATATTTCGTAAACCCAGCCTGTTCACCACTCTCTCTCTTGGTCTTTTTAGCTGTATGGTAATAAATTCCTACGCTAGACGCGCTTGGCACACGAACTCGACAAAGTATACACTTTCGGTCCTTGATAAGGTTGATTAACCTCGCGATACATTATATTACAGTGATGTCTCAATGGTTGAGATTTAGAATTGATATTATAAGTTTTTCAATTCAGAATATAAACATTAGAATTAAAGGAAGCTCAAAATTCAACCCGAGTTATGCGGGGTATAATGAAGATCTTGCATGGAATGAATCAGGAATAGACACAATGACATTCATGACAGAAACAATATGGTTAAGGAAATTGATGGTGTTCGAAAATCTGATACGTTTAGGAAATTGATAATGTTTAATTTTATATATTTTGACACTTTGTAATTAGTTTTTGATAATTTTTTTGGGAGTTTTGATATGTTAGATACTTTTTTATTTTTCTTATAATTTTTTTTTTGTATTTTTTCTCTTTTTTTTTTTTAGTTTATGTAGAGCCCAGAATGAATAATAACAACTATCATAGTGAATTTTGTGAGAGTATTGGATCACAAGAAATAATTTGATTTTTTTAATTGATTTTAAAAATTATTTTGTCAATTAAACTTCTAATAAATTCAATTAAACTTTGAAAAATTTTAATTGAGTTCTTAAAAAATAATTTAAATTTTTTCTTATCAAAAATTGAATTTTTTTTTATCAATAAAGTCAAATTTTTTAATTTTATATATTTTACCACTTGTCAACCAATTTTTTTTGTATTTTTTCTTTTTTTTTGGGGTTTATATAGAGCCGAGAATGGATAATAACAACTATCATAATGAATTTTGTGAGGGTATTGGACCACAAGAAATAAGTTGATTTTTTAATTGATTTTAAAAATTATTTTTTCAATTAAACTTCTAATAAATTCAATTAAATTTTGAAAAATTTTAATTGAGTCCTTAAAAAATAATTTTAAATTTTCCTTATCAAAAATTAAATTTTTTTTACCAATAAAGTCAAATTTTTTAATTTTATATATTTTACCACTTGTCAGCCAAATTCTTTTGTATTTTTTCTCTTTTTTTGGGGTTTATATAGAGCCGAGAATGGATAATAACAACTATCATAATGAATTTTGTGAGGGTATTGTACCACAAGAAATAAGTTGATTTTTTAATTGATTTTAAAAATTATTTTTTCAATTAAAATTCTAATAAATTCAATTAAATTTTGAAAAATTTTAATTGAGTTCTTAAACAATAATTTTAAATTTTTCTTATCAAAAATTGAATTTTTTTTATCAATAAAGTCAAATAAGTTGATTATTTCCTATGATTTTTGTTAACTGATATACACTTTTTATTTTTATTTTGTAATTTTTTGATGTTTTCTCTTGTCCCTTTTTTTGGGTTTATCTAGAGCCACAACAACTATTGTAATGAATTTTGTAAGAGAAACAACTTAATTTTTAAAAATAAAAGCCCAATTGAAATACACAATTTCAACCCATTTTTCATTGCCTTGCACTTTGAATTAAGACCTGCAACAATAATTTCTCATACACATGGAATATTTTAATTAGAAATCCTGAAAACATTATAACATGGTCTTATAAATAAAGTGTTTTTGTTCATAAAAGCTTGGTGGTGGTCGTCTTCTTCGTAATTGGAAGTCTTCTTGTTTATGAAGTCCTTTTGCTCTTTGACTTGTAGCCTATGACATATTGGTCTTCTCACAAAATTACTCTATTATTAAAATAAAAATAAAACCACACATTCATTCATTGTATGGACCGGAGATTCTGTAAATGTTATGCGCGTGTTTTGTCCTCGAAACCGCCGACCTTTTATATTATTATTTTATTTTATTTCGCGCCATGTGGTTTTGCAGTGGACCAGCTTAAAAAATCCAGAGAATCTACAGTGTTATGCCACGTTTGTCATCCATGTATTACGTGTAGGACAGTGGAAAGAGAGAAAGAGATGCCTCATAAATCACACGTGCGGTGTCGCGTGGAACCCCTACAAAGCTCGTGGCTCCTGTCCCTAGCTATGTCTTAAGGCCATGTCTGTGAAGAGTACGTGCTAAAAGTAGACTCAAGCTCGCTTGTGCTGGTTTTTATGCATTTGGGGATCCGTAGAAGTCCTTTGGTGGCTAGACGACTAGCACTTTTCACCCTCATTTTGTAACGTTGAGAAGAAACACACTAAAAAAAAAAGGAGTTTATTGGTTTTTTGTCAGTGTAAAAGTAAAACTTTAATATTCTAATTCTACGACACTTTGAAATGGTTGACACATTATAATGTACTATAAATATTTAGAGAACCTTGAAAGTGTTTTTTTTTTTTAAGTTTTTAATTTAAAGTATCATCTGATCCAAAATTATTAGATCTGATTATTAAATTTAATAATATATTATTACCAGATTTAATAAGATGTGAATTTTATAAATCAAACATAATTATTAAACTTAAAATATTTAAAATACTTTTTAAAATATTTTAAATATTTGTTATGCTATAATTTTTTTATATCTAAAAAAAAATTAATTCATTTTTCAAGCCTGAATCAATACGCTAGTATCAATAATTACCCGTTGCCATCATTTTTTTTAAGAATGAAAATACCCTTTGCTCTCGTATTTCTGTCCAGCTTTATTTGTTTCCACGCTTTGATGGACGAACAGCCCGTTTGTTTCAAAAGCATGGCAACGTTTTTAAAAAAATATTGATATCTTTCTATTATGTTAAATTTTATACATACATACATACATATATATAAATCTTTTATTTGATATAATAATTATGATTTATGCTTTTATTACTTTGGAACCAAGATATAAAGAAGTTGAGATTAATTATTTACTGAAAATATCGTATCAAAATCTTCGTTCCCAGCTTAAGTTTCTTCCGGCTAGGGCAGTGAGATCCTCTTTCTACCTCCATTGATTATAACGGAGCACCAAATTCAATTTTTTGATGAGAAATCTGAAAGGTTACTATTTTTTTTTTATCAGGGATTTATTGGATCTCAAACTGCACAATAAAAGATGACTCTTCTCCATTATATAACAATTATTTAAATTGTATTCATTACAACTTGAATCTTGAATTAAAACTAATCCATAAGGGAAAAAAAATATTGTTTATTTTGCCTAGCTGGATTAATGTGCTAGCTAATACTTTTAGTTGACTAAACATGTTTCTTTTCTTGACGTCGTTTGCATATTCTTAGGTGATTGTATTGTTGGATGTTAAAGATTTCTCCTAGGGAGTAAAAAACTACAAGCTAACAAATTAAGCATGATGGAATCGAGAAAAAGAGGTGAAAAAGAGGTTGACTGTGTAGATTTATGGAATATTTAGGAGAATGATAGTGGTTATGATTTAAAATATTTTATGCTTGAAAATATATTAAAATAATATTTTTTTATTTATAAAAAATTATTTTTGACACCAATACATTAAAAAAATATGAAAATATATAAAAATTAATTTTAAGTTAAAATTCAATGTTTTTAAAAAACACGATTTCAACCGAGTTTCCAGATATTATCATAGTTGAAGAAAATAGAGTTATTTTTTTGGATGAAATTAAGGGTTTAACGATCAGAAAACTAGATTAAATAAGAAAACATAAATCCAATAAAATCATAATAGAAAATCAAACACGATAATTAAGATATGTCAAATATACTAATTATCCATAATTTTCTTCGTAATGAGTTTTATCATAAGTGAAGAGTCTTTAGAATCAATATATCCTTGGTGACCAACTTAGTTCCAAACCAGTGACAATAGCACTTAATTTTGCTTTAATTGATGAACATGTACATATGTTAATGACAATTCATTTGCACCATGATCTTAAGGTATCTCTTAGAATCCCTCTAGCTCTTGTGTTGTCTTTATTACAACCATTTATATTTATTTGCATTCAATCTTAGGAGTATACTTCCATCCTCATGAAGCTTGTTTTCTTGTTAGTCTATCTTTTCTTTTTTTGGTAAAATTTGCATGTTAAATGTCAGCTACCATGCATTTAGACACAATAACCATGTTATCCATGAGCTGAGCTTTATCATTGAACATCCCGTTACTTTTTACTTTTCATATACTCAATGTTATCGCCTCAAAAATAACAAACAATCCTGGCGGCCTCTTTGCTTTATAAGTTGTTAATAAGCCAAAGAGTTAGTATTGAATTAAAAAACTCCTACTTGTTATGGTGTTGAACAAATTACCTCAAGATGTTTACTGCTATTAGAAAATTCTAAAGAATATACATGAAACCTTCTACATATGATAGGCAAAGATGACAATGATGATTGCCAAACCAATGTCTTGATGCTTTTCATTCATTTGTTGATAGACCACTGTGTACCTTTAGCCATAAAAAAAACTTCTTCTTTAAAGATTGTCATCTCCAAATTGAACTCCAAATTTAATCCTCAAACTCTTGTTGCATGGCATTGAACTCTTGGTTCTTATAAATTGATTTATTTGGCATGAGATGACTAGCTATTGTTGAAAAATTTCACTTAGAAACAGAGAAAAAACAACTACACTCACAAGAAAGATTTTGCTTACACACAGAGTTTTGGTGGAATACAAGAAGTCCTTTCACACTTTAATTAACAAAAGTTTTACAAAATATATAGTCATTTAAGAATATCTTTTATAAAATTCAAAAAACTTAAATAGATTTTGACTCAATTAATTTAGCGTTGGCTTTATGACTTTACTGATTTTCATGTCATTTTATTCTAATATTAACTTTAATATACCTAGTTTTTCTATAAAAATAGTTTAAGCTTCAACATTCTCCCTTCTTAAAGTTATTTCGTCCATCATCATAACTTTAAGTTTCTCTGCAAATAACAAAATATTTTTCTCTTTAGTTGTTCAATTGTTCTAACATTAATTAGCTCTGTATCTCCTTCTTTCACATGCTCTTTTATAAAATGAAAATGTGCATCAACATGTTTTTAATATTTATAATGGACAAGATTTTTGGTTGAGAAATTAAATACTTGTTATCAATAATAATTCTGGTAGCTTCTTTCTATTCTTGTCGTAAATCTTCCAATAATTTCCTTAACCAAATTGCATGACACACATAAAAGGTTATGGTAATGTATTTTACTTTATACGTTGATAGTGAAATAATTGATTACCTTTTTAGATGACTGGGTAAAAGTTGTCTTTCCCATATAAAACATAAAATTAGTTTATGCTTTTCCTATCTTCAAGATTTTTAGCCTGGTCACTATCATTATAACCTGTAATCTTAAGATTTTATAAAGATTAATAGAATAAACCATAACTTAATAATCCTTTAATAAAATGCAAAATCCTCACCTTTAAATGTGAACTTATTAGTTTTTCCATGTACTTGTTAATCAAACCAACTTCAAAATAAATATTTGGCCCGATACATGTAAAATATCAGACATCCCACAATACTCTTATAGCATGTTGGATTTATCAACACTCTTTCTTTTTCTTTAGTTAACTTTATTCCATACTTATTTGGATTATTTATAGTTTGACAATCTTTCATAGTAAACTTCTTCAACACCTCAGCTGCATACTTGACCCATAAAATAAAATTTCATTGCTACGTTGCTTTACTTATATTCTTAGAAAGTAGGTCATAAGAACTAAATTTGTCATTTCAAATTCATTTATCATTGATTGCTTGAGTTCATGAATTGTAAGGAAGTCATTACCTATAAAAATTAGATCATCAATATACAAATAAACAAATATCACATTGCCTTGTAAATTATTTTTTATATATAAGGTATGCTTATAAAGGCATTTAACAAATCTATTTTTGTGTAAGATAGCCATCGATTCTAGAATTCTATGCTTTTGATGTTTGTTAAAGCTCATAAAAAGCTTTCTTCAAGTTGTAAACCTTTTCTTATTCTTTTTTAACTATAAAACTAGGTAATTGTTCTACATAGAGTTTCTTTTTACAATTGTTATTTAGAAAGGCTGACTTAATATTTATTTGGTATAATTTTCATTTTCTCTAAGTTGCCAAAAAGATCTTCAATCTCATTATTTTCACCCTTGCAACTTGAACAAAAATATGTTTGTAATCAACTCTTTATTGTTGTTTGTACCTTTTTGCTATTAATGTAGCTTTGTACTTTTAAACTTTTTCTTTTGCATTCCTTTTAGTTTTGAAAATTCATTTTATTTATATCACTTTATGCCATTTTAAAAATGATATTATTTAACAAATGTTGTTGTTATTGATAGAATTGATCTTCTTTTTCATTATTTTTTCTTATTTAGCTTTTTGGTAAGACTTCCTTTAAAGTCTTCATTGGTGCCACCATTTCAAGAGTGGCTTCAATTAAAACCTTGATATATAGATTGTTAAAAGAAATTTACTATTCTTCCTTTTTGGATTCTCTTAAAGCCTGTTTTTTGCTACATTATTTATAGCCACCTTTTCTCTTATTGATTCTTGTTCCGTGTAGCTATATCTAACCAACTCATATAATTCTTATGATGTGAATAATATTTTATATTATATGCACAACAAATCATAGTTTTGTTTTGTAAGGTGGGGAATGTGAATTTAAGTACTATTATTGCTGGAAGTCATTGTTACTCTCAAGCTACAATAGGAATTTTGGTGAAAAATTTTATTTATAAAAAATAAAAAAATAATAGTACATTAATAGAAAAAATTGATTACCCACAGGGTTTTGGTAAAATACAATAAGTTGAATAATGGTATTCTCTCGTCTCTTTATTAATCAAAGTTTCACTATATACATACATATTTAAGATTGTCTTTTATACACTTTAAAAAACTTAAATAGACTCAATTAATCTAACACTGACCTCGTGACATTAGTGATTTTCTTTTCATTTTATTCTAATACTAACTTGTTTTTCCACAGACAAGCTCAAACTTAAATAGCTATACCCAGAGTCATGGAAAGAAGATGTGCAAAAGCTTCCCATTTCCATGTGGTATTGGTCGTCATCATGTTGCTCTCCTCATCTGAGATATCCTGTAAAGCATGCTGAATTAGTGGTTCGAAACTATTCCTGCAACAACTTAAGACAACACCTTGCACATTGCTTTCCATAGCGTGGTGTCTTAGCCTTCAGCCTGCAACTGGGAATCAAGTGTCTAATCTCTTAGATAATGAAAATGCTACTATTTGACCACCTCTTCGAACTTGAATGCCAATAGCTCTTCATTAGCATCTTCAAAGGAGCCCTTTTTTGACTAGTAAAGTATAATTTATAAAAAGTCAGATACTACCAAAAACTTTGGTTAGTTCAAGAAGGAAATACGGAGCAATGCATGTGAACTATTCTGCACGTGACGACCAAATAATTATTACAAGAATCTGTTACTTTAGTTAATTAGTTAACATAATATGTAAAATATGAGATTCAAATCTAAAAATAGTCGGTTTTTCCGGTCAATTGTGAATCTTTTTTCTTCTTGTTTTTTTTATTCTTATTCTTGGCATACAAGTCATCTTGGTTGGTTTTTATTTTTTTTCGTTATTGTATTTGTTTTTTTCTAGATGGGGCTTGAACTTTTTAAAGGAAGGGGACATTGATACCATTAAGCTAGAGGTTCATTGTCTATTACATGATAGGTAACCATTGCATTATTTGTTTAGAATTCGGATGTGAATTGTTTAGCTTATATCGTACGAATAACATTATTTTAAATAAAGTATTATTGTTATTTTATTTTAATATATTAACGTATAAATAGACTGACTATACATTAAATATAAAATATTATATGTTCCATAGATCAAAGTGTGCAGGTGTTATATCAATATTCTCATAAACATGGAAAAGAAAACAGAAGTATGTAAGTGCATGCATGACATATATATGGTGACCTTACCGTAGGATATTCTCAACAACATCTCCCTCTCTGTCGACAATAATAGAGAACTTCAAAGTAGAGAAGAATATAATACAAAGAAAACATTCCAGAGTCAGTGAGTGGCTGTTGGGCACAGAGAAGAGAACGAAACTGTCCATTCTATTCTAACAACAACTGTATCACCTGCCAGAGTCTGTCCCCTCTCTTGCTCGCTTGCGATCTCCCATGCCATTCCATTTTCTCTTTCTCTTGTTTGACATTTGACTGATGACCAGTTAGAGAAGGAACCTCACTACCTTGTCTTGGACTTTCTGGTCTCTTTCTTGTTTCCTAAATACCTTTCTATACAATTTACCATAAAATTACTAAATACAAATTACAATCGGCCCACCCTAGGTAAATAGGCTAGGTGTACTGGTATATTTCAAGTTATGGGTCCAAGAAAAGAAAAATAGTAGGAAAATTAAAAGGAAAAATGCTTGGGAAACACTGTAACGCTTTTCGCTTCTTGCTTGAAGCAACATACACAGTTTTTGTGGTAAACGTTTCTAGTTAATTTATTGAAAGGAAGCTCACCGTCAACCTGAATACGGTGCTTTGGCTATTAAAAGGATGTTCACCATCAATTTGAAGCAACATGCTAACATCCCCATTCATATCAATTAAATTAAATTAAATTAAATTATTTTTTATCATAACATAAACTATTCATGGAACTTTAACTACTCATTTCACTTTTGGTAAATCCATTCAAGGTCAAGAAAATATACTATTATATTAATTTTATAGGTTTGTGATGGGAATCCACCCAACGCAACCTTAAAAGAGGCAATTTTTTGGGAGCGTGTTGCTAACCAAATCTTCTTCTTCTTCTTCTTCTTCTTCTTCTTCTTCTTTTGTAGAAGGTCTGTTTGTCAATGATATTCGATTCGTTTGTTGTAAAGTCATCATTTAAGTTTGAACTATGCAAGACTATTGAAAAATCTTGCCACACATATTAAATGTTACCAAGTCACAGGACCAAAAACTTAAGCTACCGATGTAATTACTTACTATTAAATATCTGTTAAAATCAAATTTTCTGGAAAATAATTAGTACTTGTTAAAAAAATTATAAATAGGATGACATACAATTTTTTCTGTTAGTAATATGTTATATTTAATAATAAAAATACCAATATAATAAAGTAGGTAAAGTTTTTTTTTTTGCATGCTTTATTTATCAGTAAATTTATATGTAAAATTATTATTAATAAACAACAAATCACTAATAAAATTTTTTTAAATAGATTATTTTTATTTGTGATCATATCAACAAGTTTTTTTTATGATAGACTGTAAATATAAATATTAACAAAAAAAATTTCATAAATAAATTTAAAAACTCAGGAAGTTTACAATGTAGTATGAGAAAGAAATTGATGTTACTTCTTAACTAGCATTAGAAATTGTAATATATTTTAGATAAATCTTTAGCTGTTTATCCTTTAGCGACCACCAATAAAAATATTGGTTTTAGGAACGGATTGAATGCAACTGATGAAGGAATTGAAAAATAAAATAAAATAAACTTGCAGCTTTAATTATCTAGTAAATTATGCGAGGGCTGTTTTGTTTCTGCTCAAATTTTAAATTCTCAAATTGAAGAACATAGAGGAACCGCAGCTGGTTTTGCACAATAGCATATAACCAGGCTGGTTTGAGCTGGTGGTTTTATTTGTGTTTACAAGGGGCGTTTTCTAAGCACCTTCACCCCGGCCACCCCCCACAACTTGGGTCGTGGCATATGACTATTTACACGTGGCAAGAACCCACCATAGTCATCCACGTCCTAAACTGTTAGCTGGCAAGGTGTTCTCGGAGACGGCTAGGGGACTAACCCAAATGTAGGTCCCGCTTCAGGATTTCGGGTCTGGGCCAGCATTATGGGTTCCACCCCTCAGAGGGTCCCATGGTTTGGAGCTCGGGAAGGAGAGAGGATGCACATTGTGGCCCTCTTGTCCGTCTCGTTGCAGCTATAAATCGACCATTGGGCTGTCTCTCTTGCAAGTATACATTACATCTCTCTCTACAAAACTTTGGGAGCTGTTTGCTTTCTTCGCTGTTTTACATCCTCTCTCTCAGTCTCTCTTGTTTGTTCTCTGTATTTCTTCTTGAAGCTTAAAGAGTTATAAAACAGAGCACTCTGTTTTAATTCCTCCTTCTCTTCTTCACTAAGTTTTGTTGTACCTTCGAATATCAGTATCTTCTCGTAAGGTATTTAATTCAAGGACCTTATGTAGGTGTAGTTTTCTCTAATGGGTTTTTCTAGATTCTTTATTTGATAATCTTAATTGTCTTCAAATTCTTGTTTGCAATAATTTGGAAGGAAATGTGATTCTGGGTTTTTTCTTTCTTTCCTTTTCTTTTTCTTTTTGTAGAGGAAAGATGACAAACCAAAATGTGGTAGTGGCTGATACAAGCTCCGGAATCAACTTGGCAATCACAGTGCGTGCAGCAAACTCCTCTATCTTCACCACGGCCAAGAAGAAGCCTCCGGCGGCTCCTGGTGGTTACATCACTATTTCCAGAAAGAAACTTTTAAAGAATCTTGAAATCAGTGGAGGAGCAAGATTTAATGCTTGGGTTAATTCCATGAGAACCTCATCTCCTACTCATGTCAACTCCACACCTTCTGTTAATGACGACCAAAGCTCATGGATTGTGAGTACACACACAAAGAACCCAAAAACAAAAATAGAAGAACCAATCTTTAACTAATATAAACCTCAGGGAAGGACTTTTAGACATGATCAAATGATGACTCCTGATTTTTAATGTGGTGATTGCAGCTTCACCACCCATCAGCACTGGAGATGTTTGGGCAGATAATTGATGCCTCCAAAGGAAAGCAAATAGTTATGTTTTTGGACTATGATGGCACACTTTCTCCTATCGTTGATGACCCAGATAGAGCTTTCATGTCCAAGCAGGTTGGTATCTAGTTCTTCGCTGTACAGCTCCTCTTCCCTTTTTTCTTTTTTCTTTTTATATTGTAACTGAAGTTTGGGGAAAAATTAGATGAGAGCAACAGTGAGAAAGCTTGCGAGATTTTTTCCTACTGCAATAGTGAGTGGGAGATGCAGAGACAAGGTACATTTTAAGCCTCTTTTTTTTTTTTTCCTCTTTCGAATTCAATAATGTTAGGCCAGTAAGTACAGATTACTTTGGCTCTCTTTTTTTTTTCTATTTTTAAACTTCGCTGCTTCTGTCCATATTTTATAGGTGTATAACTTTGTACGTTTAGCCGAACTGTACTATGCTGGAAGCCATGGCATGGACATCAAAGGGCCAGCCAAAGGCAGCAAATACAAGAAAGTGAGTGAGCGTTACCTCTGTCTTTTCAAGTACCATCATGTAAATATAGCTTGATTAATTTTCTCTATCTTCTCCTTTCACAAAATGATAGAAATTGGCTTGTCTTCAGGGCAGTGAAGGTGTTGTTTTTCAAGCTGGCAGCGAGTTTCTTCCGATGATAGATGAGGTAATGTAATTACTTGGGCAAGATGTACAAGTTATTACTATAAAGAAAATAAATAAAAGATTGGAGGATAATTACATTTCTTACTTTATTTTTTTGATAATGGGTTTTCAGGTTTACAAAGAACTGGTAGAGAGAACTAAAACAACACCAGGGGCCAAGGTGGAAAATAACAAATTCTGTCTCTCTGTGCACTATCGCTGCGTTGATGAGAAGGTAGGAATCGAGCATCAAGAAAATATCATTATGTTGTTACTGTTATATTAAAACGAATTTTTACTAACTGTGATGCATGAAAAATACAGAAATGGAGCGGACTGGCTCAAGTAGTTAAGTCAGTGTTGAAGGAGTACCCAAAGCTTCGACTTACTCAAGGAAGAAAGGTGTGGCATGGCATCTAATAAATCAAAAATCTTATATTTTATTTATTAGTTTTATAATGTATGTGGTGGGTATATAATTAAAGAGATGCCTCACTCTCCATACCACCTTCTTCTGCACAGGTTTTAGAAATCCGCCCTACCATTAAATGGGACAAAGGAAAGGCTCTTGAATTTTTGTTAGAGTCTCTTGGTAAGGTCTTGTTTTCCCTTTTCTTTCCTGTGCTTGATCGATAATAATCACCTACTCAAAAAATTGTGAAGCTTCTATCTGAAGAATCCAAAAGACCCACTAGAAATCACGGTGTTTAAAAAGAAGTGATCACCCCCACTAGATTTGTATATAGATACACTTAAAATTGTAAGAGCCAGACAAATTATAGTGTTGAATAATTTAATTATTACCTAATCTCTAATAATCATTAATCTCTCTTACAGGATTCGCCAATTGTACTGATGTTTTTCCTGTTTACATTGGAGATGATAGAACAGACGAGGATGCATTTAAGGTATCCAATGCTTAAAATAAAGACAAAGTCCTCTTTCTTTATCAAACTTACATTAAATCTAGGTCTTTTAAGGTTAATGATTTTATTTTTTTTAACTGTTGTTAGGTGCTGAGAGAGAGAGGACAAGGTTTTGGTATCTTGGTCTCTAAATTCCCCAAAGACACTAGTGCATCTTATTCCCTACAAGAACCCACCCAGGCAAGTAGTATCCAATACATGCATAATTGTTTGTAATTTATCTGTTTCACTTTCTGTATGCTTTTCTATTTTGAGTAATACATTGCTAGCCAGTCATATAGCTAATGAGTTTTGGATATTCCCACAGGTAATGGATTTTTTGCAACGTTTGGTGCAGTGGAAACGGCGAGCCTTTCAAGAGCAATCAAGGGTTTAAGATGGAGTAGGAAAATCGAAACAGTATATATATATATACCCACCCCTTCAAGAAATGTAATTAAGGGTGGGATCGATGTTAGACTATGTAATTTCTTGTTCAGGTTAAAAAAATATGAACAAGAAAATAGGAAGGGAAAAAACATGACTCTTTTCTTGAGATGAGAGGCCTTGTAGTAACTAGCCAGCTGGGTACAAGGGGAAATTAAGATCTGTAACTTGCAAGTAATAAATCTAAATGCATCGTTATTTTGATCTCTCTTTCTACAAAAAAATTGAGTGTTTATATGTGAAACTGCAATCTCCATAACCAAACCTAATAATTAATCAACATTAACTGTAACTCCTCACATGGTCTGCTTAAACAATAATTCTGTTTTTGTATTTTTTTTTTTTTTTGAGATTCATAAGAAACTTCTTTGGGCAAAGGATATTTGTAAGAATAATCCATCTAAATGATTGAAATTCACCGGTCATATTTTACATTATTGGTGAATACTCTATTATTATGTGTGCTTGAGCTCATTTCCAAGCATCCAAATATCATGTCTAAGGAAATGTATGCAGGAATCAAACTCATGTCAACCAGTAGCTCGAAATTACTTTAGCTTCTTCAGTTTTTATGATGAAATATCCTAAATGGCTAATTGGTCAACAATTATCATGGACTTTTAGTCAATAGAAAATCAATCCTTAACCTTTTTCTAATGTGATTTAGATCTTTAGCTTTTCTATCATCTGCAAAATAATCCAATAAATTTAATTAAGTTTTTATTTTTTATGTTTAATCCCTATGTTGCGTTATATAAAAGGTATATGTCGGGATGACATTGATAAAAGAAAGAAAGAAAATGAGTTGTTACATGTGAAACAATTAATGAACCAATTTGGATATACTCTTACTATAAAGGAGTGTGTTTGCAATGAAAAACTTTGGGGAAAATGCAGTTGGTTTTATTGTTTAGCTATGGATGGAAGGGATAATAGTGAACAAGGAGAGGCACGTTCTATGTGTTCCTTAATTCTAGAAAATCATTCATTTCTCATTGTAAATTCCACACTTTTCATGTAGAATATTACACGTTATATATATTGTCTAGATATTAGATTCTTCCTCTTATAATAGAATGAGAGAGTCTTAATGAAATGATGAGTATTGAAAGTAATCTAAATGGTGAGTTTCAAAGACATAATAAAATAATGCATTTATAGTAAATTAGCACAGTAGCTTAATTTGAATTAAAGTCTATCATTATCTTCTTCTCCTTCCTCGACTTATAACAATTGCTCCTTTACAAAACCAAAAGTTAGAAATCTTAGCTTCAACTCATCATTGAACTCCAAAGTCACATTCGTAGGTAACAACCCTCCCAATGAATGAGAATTTGTATGGTCGCCTGGTTGTTATGCCGAGTCATTCATTTGTCCAATATAGCCCTGGGTTGCAAGGAGGGGCCTTAATACGAAATTGGAAAAGATTGCTGCACAACTCGATTACCCACATACTTTTTGAGTTGGGAGACGTAAAACACTGGGTGAATCATGGAAGACAATGGTAGATCGAGTTCATAAGTCATAACACCCACTTTTACAAAGGACTATAATATTTAACTGCTAATTTTTATGATGGAGTTATCATTTTTTAGTGTAGAAGATATTTGAGGCTGACATGATCTGTACAGATATGAAAGTGTCTACCCTATAAATAATGCTTTTATTTGGTAACCACATGTAATATAACCAATATCTCCCTCTCATAAACTGACAGAGTTTTTTGTTTTGGCCTTAAAGATTTGCTTATGAAAGCAATTAGATGTCCTTCTTATAACAAAATTACTCTTATAACTATTAAAGTAGCGTTTGGTTCTATAGCAAATACCTTGTTGAAATCGAGAAAAGCCTGGACAAGAGCATTACTCATCAATACCTTTAATTGATTTAATGCTTTTGAAGCTTCCTCATTCCACCCCTTAGTATCCCTCTTGAGTAGTTAATAGCTTACTGATGCTTCTATTCTATAGCCTTTAACAACCTTGTGGTAATAACCAATCAATTCCAAAAATCTCCCCAATTGTTTCAAGCTTTGTGGTAGTGGGCAATCAACAATTGCTTATATCTCGAAAGGGTCAGTTGCAACACCGCATTTAATAATTATCTGTCTCATATATTCAACCTGTTTATGGAAGAAAAAATATTTGTTAGCTTTAGCTACCTACTAATGTTTTTTTAATAACTCTGTAGCCACCTCTAAGTGCTCATAATGGTCAATCAAGGTCTGACTATACACTAAGATGTCATCAAAGAACATCAAAATGAATTTTCATAAATGTTTCTTAAAAACTTCATTCACGAGGCTTTGAAAAATGGATGAAGCATTGATTAATCCAAAAGGCATAACCAAAAATTCATAATAGTCAATGTGAGTCTGAAATACAGTTTTGAACTCTTTTTCTGCTACCATATGAATTTAATGGTGACCAAATTTAAGATTGATCTTGGAGCAGATAATAGCTCCAACCAGTTCCTCTAGCAGTTCCTCAATCATTGAGATAGGATATTTGTGCTTGATAGTGAGCTTATTCAAAGCTCGATAGTCCACACATAACCTCTATGTTGAATCTTTTTTCTTCACCAAAATGACTAATGATTAGGGATGTAAAAGGATTATTTTTAGTTCTAATGGTTCTAGCATCCAACATTTCTGTCACCATCCTATCTAAACTATCTTTCTATAACCCCAAATATCTATAGGGTTTGAGATGTACTACTTTGTTTCCCTTCTTGAGTGGAATCCTATAGTCATTATCTCTCAGTAGTCGTAATCTTTTAGGTTCCTAAAACATATCTTAGTAGAATTCTAAGAGACTCTGCAAAAAGGCATCTGCAATATTTTAAAATCAAGGTCTAAAAACCTTGTAATCTTCCTCTACCTTTACTAACTGAAAGTTATATAGTAGATAGTTCCCCACTAGTTAGTGATTCTTGACCAAGGAACTTAATTGTTTCAGTTCAATACTTTAAAACTTGGGTGGATTTTCTTCTTTCAATAAGACCCTTTATCCTTGTTAATCAAAAGACATCTATAGATGTTTGTAATTGAAAAGTATATCCCCCAATAAAAAAAGTCATTGGATTCCTAATACTATAACATAATTATTGAGGTCAATGATAAAATATCAACATGAAAACTTATGTCATGCATCTTTTATCTAAAATCTTTTCACATGGATTTACATACCATCTTATCTCCATTAGCCACTTGGATGGTCATTGGTTTAATAGGAGTTAATTGGTAGTGCAATTTACTAACTATCGTTGTGTTAATGGGTGTTTCCAGAACCAATAAGAATACACATAGTAGCTTTATGTATCTTTCCAGTGACTTTCATCGTGTTTGGACCTATTATACCCTCTAAGGCATCCAAAAAAATATGAGGTGTGACCTCTCTACTAATGACTTCTTCTTCTGTAGTCTCCTCCTCTTAGATTACCTCTTTCTCCTCTACTACACTGAAAGAATACACCTTTTTGTTATGACACCTATCCCCTAGCACAAACTTTTCATCACACTAAAAACACAACCATTTCAACCTTCAATCATTAAACTCTTGGTTTTTGATAAAGTTTGTAGGTTTGCTAAGATTTGGATAAGTACTGTTAGTAGGGTTATTTTTTCATTAAGCTGAATGTGGTTTTAGTAGGCTTGCATGAGAGCTTGCAGGGTTCTTTTTTGTATTTAATGGAAAAGTAAGAGGGGTGTTAACATAAGGATTAGTGCACTGGCTAGCAGATCTTTGAACATAACTAGGAGAATTTTTATAGGTAAGGGTGTTAGCTTGTAATCTAGCTAAATTGTAAGCATGTTTAAGGGTTATAGGTTCAAATATTTTTATAGCGTTTTTAATTTCAAGTTCCATGCCCCCTAAGAATATCACTAGGGTATGTTTCTCATTAATCTCCGCCTTCTTCCATAATATATCAAAATTTTAGATATATTCTTCTAAATCTCCACTTTGCTCTAATTCCATCAACTCCTCAAAAAGATCTTATCTTTCACCAAACTGATAGCAAATAGCTTCTACATAGTCTTTCCAAGATTTTTTTGGTCTTCTAAACTCCTTAAAAAAATTTAATGATAGTATAAAGCAACTTCATCCAGGTAATAAGATGTTATTTGTAGTTTTTCAGAATTAGCCACTTCTTTAATTTCAAAATAGTATAAACATTTAAACAGTCATTTGTGTACATCTTCCCCATTGAAAGTCAGAAAGAAATGTTTAGGTTTGTGTACCTTTTAAGTTAAAACTCTGCCCTCCCCCAGCTCTTTGTTTCCAATATCTATTCTTTCTGGAAGAGGTTGTCTTTTCTTGCTAAGACTTAAGCTGCTTAGAGCTTAGGAAATCATTTACAAGTTATTGCACCATGGTGCCCATCATATTCCTAATGTTGTTAATTTGGCCACCTTGATTTTTGATGGACTGATTTAACTTTAGAATATGCCCCTTCAACATATCCACTAATGATTCATACTTCTGGCTATGGTCATGTGACACTGTTGCAATGGAGTCCTCAATACATTTAAGATCCGTTGCTCTTGTCCTTGAAGGCATGGTGGAAATTCATAGATTAATTTCTTTGATACCAATTGTTACGTGTGAAACAATTAATGAACCAATTTGGATATATTATTGCAACAAAGAAGTCTATTTGTAATGAAGAACTCTAGGGAAAATGCAATTGGTTTTACTTCTTAGCAATGGATAAGAGAAATGATAGTGAACAGGAGGAGGCGCGTTCTGAATATTCTTTAATTCCAGGAAATCATTTATTTCTCATTGTAAATTCCACACCTTTTATGTAGATTGTTACACATTATATATATTGTTTGGATTTTAAATTCGTTCTCTTGTAATAGAATAAAGGAGTCTTAATGAAACGATGAGTATTGAAAGTAATCTAAATGATGAGTTTTAAAAATATAATAAAACAGTGTGTTTATAGTAAATTGGCTCAATAACTTAATTTGAATTAAAACCCATCATTATCTTCTTCTCCTTCTTCAGCTTATAATAATTAAGGATCTAAATCAAATTAAAAGGGAAAGAAAGTTGTGGACTAAATTCATGTTAACCAAAGATTCAAGGTAGTATTTGACCATATTTAATTTTCTTTGTTTCACAACCTCTGATAACATCATCTAATAGTTTAAATCTGATCGGTTACAAAAGCTAGCTTGATGAATAATTTACGAGTCCGTATGGCATTGCATTTGGAAAAAAAAAGTTTGGATTTGGTTAGCAATAAATAATAAAAATGCGTGGCCTCACATTATTGTTACCATTTTTATTTTCTAGGTCCAGCCAATGCAGCTTGTCGTGCTTTGACTCAAACCCATGAGCATGTGTTTTGGGACCTCAAATCCTAAACTAGCTAGGCCCCAGGATGTTTTGATATGAACAAATAACTTTAAATCATCTTCCATTAATGCTTTTCTTTTTTTTTTTGATTTACGTGGGGTGTCCGGGCCAGCTTGCGCGCACCACGACTAATCTTCACGGCCCACTGAATACCCTGCAAACCCAGTAGGCATGTAAGGCACCGCGGGGGTGACAGGCGTGCACGTCAGGGCTCGAACCCAGGTGCAGTGGAAAGAGACAAGCCCCTTCCACCGCTAGGCCAAGCCCTAGAATGCATCCATTAATGCTTTTCTTAGTTTATATGTAGAAAACTGCAAAGTTTTGCAATCAATTCTTTTTGGAAACTTAAATGGCTAGAAAGAAGATTTTGTACAAGTGATGGGATTGATAATTGAAGCATATCACGGAATGAACGCAAGGCTCTTACAATTAATCTACATCTTTGCGCTATGCGCTTGAAATGTTTAGTTCAAAAGGAAATTTCTGAAAGAAAGAACCTCCCGCATCTTACATCATTGTTACCTTGAATTTTTGGTACATTTTGCTTAATAATGTACAAGTTTTAACAAACAATATGTTTGCAAGAGAAAGGTCTTTGAGCCCAAGGTTGCCTGCTTTGTGACTATTCCTTTCCTCATAAGTTCCGAGGCAAGCCCTGGTGCTACAAGGTTGAAGGAGAGAGGTAGCTTCGGGGAAACTGCTTTTCAAATCCTAGAATGGATCGTTTAGAAGAACCTCAAAGGCCACTCACTTATCTTTTCTTGAAAAGGTAGGAAGAGTTCAAGGCCGCGTTTCCTTTGATTTGCTGCTTTCTCCACATGCCCTCAATAATCCCTCATCAAGGACTACAAGACTGTTTGTACTTACTGTCTACAAGTTTGGAAGAAATGGGGTTGTATAAAAGAAAAAGGTAGGGCTAATAAATCTCCCGTTACAAAGAAAGAGAACCTTGTATGGCAAATTTTCTGACCAAATTAAGAAAATGAAAAGGCCTTATCTTCCCAAGAGTATATATAGGTTGGCCATGTAAAAACACAAACATGCATTATTGGTTTTTGTATGATAGACCACCTTAACCATATTTAGTGCAGATCAATGACTATTTATTAACATTCTTTAGCATCAACACCAATAAAGTTCACATGGATATGTATTTTAGCGCAAAAGGAGGGACAACTCTCCCATTACAGACTCAGAATTTACTAGAAAGTGCAATGTAAGAAAAGCAAAAGGGATGTAGATGGAACTTGTCATAGCTAGCTCACTGACAAATCCTTAATTTGAGATAAGATTATCGTTTCCATCATGATTGGTTCATTTGGAGATGTGGTAATGTAGAGGCCCCCATTATATAGATTAAACTTTCCTCTTCCTTTAAATTATCTTCATGCTGAGTCAAAAGGAGAGACCCATGAGACGGATGATCCAAACGAACTGTGGACGTTCAATCCTATTTTCATTTTTGTTCTTGTTTTTCCTTCTTTACACCATGCTACAGCAGCTCTTGGGTCTCCTAGATCTTTTTATCTGAATGAAGACATGGTGCTTACCTTGAAGCCAGGACGTACGAATCATGATGTAACCACTACATAGATAGATATACTAATAATAATTAATGCACGTTCTGGTAAATAGTACTGATACTATATATCAAGGTCGATTTTATATCCATCCCCTTTTGTGATCATGGATCAATAATTGGTACCACATAGGGAATTATTGGCTCTAGTGGCTAAGTTAGCTTCCATTCTTTTCTACTTCCACAGATTCCAAGAGACAGCCTAACCTCCCCCAAAACTGCATCCATGGAATTAATATCCGCATGGATCAAAGAAGGCCTTTACTGTTGTACATGTCCATGACTCCATAGATGACGAGTCTTCTGTCTTTGGGGACACAAATTGATCAAGGATTGTTCGGCTGTGTGATTTAAAATGGCTCTAGCTGTGTTCAAATACTCAGAATCCTTTCCTTGTAAACAAATTTATGTGAGCAAGAGCATTCAGGAGCCATTTACTAGAAATATATATAGTACTATCATGTAAAGGACTATATATGGTAATCAAATCTAGATATTTGCTTGCTTATGTGATACCTGGCTCCATTATGGCGTACCAAAGTGGACATATACAACCTTTCTCGGACAAGGAATTAGGAAGAAAGATCTGATTTGAATACATGGTTCGGAGATACACTTTTATGAGTAGAAAAATGAGTAGGAGCCATAATACGACAGAAGCCGTGCGAATTTATTAATTCAGATCTTTTATTTTTTTGTCCGTCGAAACAATTTAATAATTTAAAGTCACAATTAGTATGAATTGACTAAATATTATTTGCACAAGATCAAAAAGCCGTTGAACTTGGCATGTTGAATAGAAACGCCCTCAAATAATAAGTCTAATACATAAGCTCAAGTAATATTAATCATTTAGAACTTAGGTGATAGGAGTCATTGCTTACGAACATTAGAACAGGCCTATACCCCCATAGGGTACTCAGATTTGTAGGAGTCCCCACCATAGAGATGAATGGAACCTCCCTGTTTTTTTTTTTGTTTTTTTCCGGCATTCAAAGGAAGCAGAAAAGGATAAACGTTTTGGTTAGGTTCTTGAAAGGGAAGCCCACCATTAGGACAAGGGAATCTATGGTTGAATGAGGAGTTGGAATCCACTCAAGGAGGTGTGTTTGATGTGAAGAAAAAAAAAACACACACGAATTCTTGTATAGGGACAGCAACTTGGCTCCAAGCTTTGACAAGCTCGGTTTCTTTTGGACGTGGAAAGATGGAGTCCACTAGGTTCCACATTCATCATTGGTGCCTTAACTGAAATAAACTAGAGTCTTTTAAGCTTCAATTATTGGTAGGGAAGGAAGCACAAGCGCGGCTGTCACCACTGCAACAACTCTGACTGGTAAACTCACCATCTCCTCTCCTCGTTTCATTCAGTACCTTGTCGTCGGAAAGGGAAGCCTATTTTGGATCTCATTAGTTTGTATGCCTGCGGCTATAGGCGTAAAAACAAGTTTCTATCATTAAAAAAAATTAAGATATTAGAAAAAAATACTGATATTATTATTAAACTTAAAAATATAATTATTATGAAAAAATAATTTATTAAAATAAATTTTTATTAACACATCTCTTATTTATCCTCGTAAACATAATATTTTTAACTAAAATCATTGTTTCTGTTACAAAATATATTTTATGTTTGTTAAAGCAAGTTTAAAAATCTCAAAATAGTATATTTATATTTTATATATGATTGAAAGGTAATAAATATGATAAAATTATGTTCAGAATATTTTTTTAATAAAAAATAGTTTGAGTCGAACTTTCATGAACAATTTATTATTAGTATTGTTATTTTTATATTAGATACATAATAATTGAAAACAAATATTAAATATTAAATAAAAATTTATTATATTATTTAACAACAATGTCAAAAATGAAAAGTAAGTGAATCAGTATACTAATTTTTTTTCTGATTTTCAAAAAAAATTCTTTACTAACCAAATTTTAATAAAACAATGTTAGATAATCCAAAAAAAAACAAGAATTTAATTTGGTAATACCAAGATTTGGTATTTAACTACTTGAAAAAATTAAAAAAAAAATATTTAAGAAACTTTTGGTCAATTCTAGAATTCAAGGGCTTTATATTCTATTATGCCATAGAAACTTTTCCTTTCAGTTTTTTTTTTTATATCCACACAATACAGCAAGAATAAATTTTCTTTTTCTTTTTTATTTTTTATTCTAGGTTGAAATCAAGAAAGATAGAGAATTAAGATGAAGAACATAATTTTTTTATTTATTTAAAAAAATTAAAAAAACTAAGCAAGATGATTGATGTGGATATCCTCTATAATATATCATATTTGAATAATTTCTAACTTAAACCAACAAAAATCTACTTTTAAAAACTAAAGTTATATGTAATGATTGTTTTATCTAACACTTATAAAAAAGAAATGAATAAGTATTATAAAATTAATTAATTATTCAAAAAAATTATAAATTTATTGAAAAACTTAGTATGAAAATTTTAACTACACAAAAAATAAAAAAATATTGATCTAGGAGGCAAAGTCCGCTCTACTGTAATTGGAAGTCAAAAAACTACAAACATGTTTCCTCAAGCAGTTGTTAACCCCCTGCTGATTTCATTTCCCCGTCCTTTTTCCAATACTCTTCACTTTATCTCTGTCAAACTATCAAGTACAAGTTATTTATATAGGAGAACACTGATGAAACCACTAATTCTTGCAAGGATATGGCTTCTTTAGCTTTATTATGGATCTAGTTTACGTCTACCTTCACACATGATTGTTGAAAACAATCCTCTTGATCCCTGGACCAACCTTGAGTGTATAACTTTGGTTTAACAAGAGCAAATATTGATGAGTACTTTCATTGCCTGCCTTGATAATACATTAGGTTCTCCTTCCAATGCCAAGATCATGGGCCAGCATATTGCGATTCAAGAATTGACGTAGAATGATGACTCCTTGCCATCTTATCTGTGGTGTGATAAGTTTTATAATAAAATGTAGGAATTATGAGGAGACTAAATAAGATAAAAGGATTGCTAACAGAGCAATAAAAAATAGTTTTTTAGATAGTAATGATAAGAGATCCAACATGGTGTTGCACATACAAACCCAAAAGTTGTTCATTTATGCACCAGGCCCCTCCTCCAAAGCTCGGGGCATTGTTAAATGACCCCTCTTTTATTTTACGATTTTCTCAAAAGATTTAATATGTATATTTTCAACAGACTATGTGATGAGTTCAACGACATCAACACCTTATACACTTGACATAGTTACTTTAAGTGAGTTGCTCAATTTATCAATAAGCCATTAGTTTATTCATGAAGATTGCTTTAGTTTGCTCCAAACCGGGGTGATTTACAACACTATGACATTTAATAATTTTTTCGATGGAATTTTTTCATCATTATAAAACACATATTCCATCAATAATTAATTTATTAATAAAATTATTGATGAAAATGTTTCATCGATAAATTTTTTATTAGTAATATTTTGTCTATCAATAAATTTATTGATAATAAAAAAAATATTAGTACCATTGAATTTAGTGATGAAATATATGTTTAAAAAAATTACTTGCTTCATTTCATTGGTAAATCCCTTGAAAAATATCATCAGTAATTTTATAGGTAAATATTTAAAAAAAATTATAAAATTTATTTTATAAAATTATAAAATAATTAAATTAACATAAATCAACACTCTATAATATATACTCAAAATGCTTGGAAAAAATAAGAAAATCAACTCAAAAAAATTTGTAACAAAAAAATAAATTCAACTAAAAAACTTCATATGAAAAAAATAAAGTTGCAGTTGCTAAAAAATTAAAAATTTTATAAATAAATCAATTAAAAATTGATCTCACATGAAAAAAAATATCACTACAATATTTATATAATTATTAAGAACAAAAACAATTAAAAAATAAATTTAGTGAAAAAAATCATGAAAAAAGTAAAAAAAAAAATCTTATCTTAATATAGTTGCATGTGAAGTTAAGGAGAGAAAAAATTTTTCATAAGAATATTAATTAACAAAAACAAAGAGGATAAAAGAAGAAAGAAAAAAAACAAACGTGAGCATGGAGGAAAAGAAAAGGAGATGAAGAGAGAAAAGAAGAGAAGAAAAAGAAATAAATATTGATGAGAAGAGAAAAGAAGAGAATAAAAACAAATAAATATCGATGTTTTTAACATATGGTGAAAAAAAAAAAAGAAATGATCTATCTCTTATGAAATAAAGATATTCAATCTTTTTATTGAGATGCATTAATAATGATTTTACAAATAGAAAATTAAATATTTATATTTTTTAATTATTCTATCAGTAATTTTATCTATAATATTTAATTTAAATTTTTAATTTCATAAAAAAATTTCAAAAAACACCAAGAAGTACTAATAACTTTTCAATCAATTGGTAATCTCATCTATGATATTTAAATAAAATTTTTAAATTAATTGAATTTTTTTAGAAAACCATCAAATAAAAAAGATGATTTTTCGATCCGTAAATGATTTTATCCCTAAAAAAAAGTAAACGGTGCAATTAAAAAATAAACAGTTCTAGAGCTCTCTAAAAAATACTGACAGAAAATTATATCGAAGATTCTTTTTGTAATTGATTTAATAAACAGTGTTCACAGTTTATCAATGGTTTACTAATAGATTTTACTGATAGAATTTATTTCGTTGATAATTTTGTTAATAAAAAAGGTACATTTTTTTTTTGTTTTGTTTTAATATTTTTTTCACTGTAATTTCCTCAATATATATATCTTTGTTGGTAAAATCCCTTGAAAATTTACCAATAAAAATATTTTTTTAATATTTTTATTTTTATTTTTATTTATTTATTTTCTGGCAATGCAATAAATTTTCAAAAACCAAAAGATATAAATTTTAAAAACTAGTTTTCATGGTACGAATATATGATTTAGAATCATATTAGATGTAGAACCTCAAGGATCACCTCTGGGATTAGCCTCCCACCCCCGGTTTTGGCGAGCAAGTTTGTATGATATATAACAAAATATATTTACATTGACTACCGATCTAAATAATGATCCACTAGTTGAAGTAATAACCTTGTAGATTCAATACAAATATTGTTTAGTTCAGTTTTATAAACTTTGTGTTTATAAATTATTTAATTTAATATTAATTTTTTTAGATTAAATTATTTAATTTAATAATTTTTTAAATTAACATGAATATCCAAATCAGTTTGCGCATACCATAACTAATCTCATAAACCTTAAAATTAATAATCATGTAAGGACCTCCAATCCTCCTAATATAAACCATCAAGGATTCAGATATGAGATTACAGGAAAAACAAATCGTAATTTATATTTTACCATTATCTAAATAGTTAAATTATCTAATTTAATATTGAGTTTATAAGCGATCACTATAGTTATTGGTTGTATGTGCCAAAACCCCATGGTCACATGGATGCACATGTGTCCCAGATGCCCCTGTTATAGGGAACATATGAACAGAGCCTATCTGCGCATGGTTCATAGCCATAGGCCGCCGTCCCCCTCCAGCAGGAACCTCTCTGACATGTATGAAAAGTAGTGATGCATGAGAAAGGGGATGGATAATTTGGGAATGTATTGTGGGAACTGTCTGGTTTGGCGTCGTCCATGCATGAAACTAAATTTATGAATTTTAAAATGCACATATAATAGATAATGGATGCGGGGAAATGAGGCAACAATTATTGTCGATTGAAGCTAGGACCCTAAGCCAGCATTCGACATCGGGTAGTGCATTAAAGCAGATGGTTTGTTCGTGCATGTGAAAACTATGATGTCACTTCTTTTTTCTTTTTTTCTTTTTTCTCGGTGAGTAAAAAACTTAGATTCTTTCATTCTAAACTTCATCGGAATTATTCAGGTATGTGTTATATTATAATAATGGTGAGGGTTTAAAATATTTTTTTATTTAAGAGTATATTAAATTAATATTTTTTATTTTTATAAAATTATTATTAATATTAATATATCAAAACGATATAAAAATATTTTAAAACATTATTTTAAATAAAAAATTTAAAATTTAAAACATGGTTTATATCACTTTTCCAAACACATCTTTAATGAAATTTTATTTATGCCTATGAAAGGAATTAAAATAATTAATGTTGTTTTGCATATATAATATAGTGTCGGTCAAAAGTGTTTTTTTTTACAATAAACCAATAAAAATTTATAGATGAAAGTGCATATAGTTAAGAAATTATACAAATTTAAAAGTCTAAGTTTTTCAGTAAAGTTTTAAGATTTAATTTATATTATTTTTAAATATATTCTTTTAAGTGAAAATTATAATAAAATTTTAAAATATAATTTATATTATTTTCTAATACAACTAGTTGTATATAAAACTTATAATAACAATAATATTAATAATAAAAATAACAACAATAAGAATAAAAAAAATCAAATGATGAAGGGCACTAAGGGTATGCTACCAAAGTGGGAAGATTAATTGACCTGAGATTAATGAAAAGGACTTAGCTTGACTTTTTAATTTTATAGGCTAATAATTATAATTAAACAACAAAAAAGAAAGGAGAAAGGAGAAAAAGCAACGAGTATATGCCAAATTATGATTAAAGAACGACCCCAATACAGAGAGGGATCCATTTTTCCCAACTAACCAAGTGCAAGAGAGAGTTAAAATGAAACCCACCCTTCCAACCTGCTCAAAATCTTGCATTCTCCATGGTTCTATATTTGCTAATGCTCTGCTAAAGTTTTCTTGCCTTAAATCAATAAGATTTCCTTCAAAGTACCACTCCCTTTATGCCACTTGCTTTTCTGAGAGATGTCCTGCACAAAGTACAATAATTCTTCTTCGTTGGCGATCTCCTTTTTGCTGTTAACTTTAATCTTTTGAGGGCAAAGGACTCGAGATTGAATTTAAGACCTTGTTTCTTACATCTAGTACTTATCAGGCAAATAAAATTAATAAGGAAAATTATAAAATTATGAGATCCCACCATCGATATCTTATGTATGAATCTCAATGTGTATACTTTGTAATTAATTATAAACAACTATTTATCATTTCTCGTCAATGATTTTAACGCCTGTAGTGTCAACAAGGCTACATCGCAAATTAATTTAACCTCTCACTATTTTCTTTTCTTCTTCGGATGTACATCTGGGCAGTTGGAGTGTGGCCGTGCCGGACAGTATATTGAGCCCATTGGCTGCCGAATGGGCCCATCGTCGTGCCTGTCTGTGATCAGAAGTTTTGTCCTGAAATGAAACGTATTGATGGACTGTAGGCCTCGAACTGATCCAAAATATCCTCGGATATGTCACCATATTTTATCCCATTTTTCCATATAAAAACCAAAGCATTTTCCTGAAAAAATGATTTTTTTTATTTGAACGTACCAGAAAAAGAATTTGCTGTAAATTAAATTATTTTTCATTCATGATTTTTTTGATGATGATAAGATAAGAAAAAATTATAATATCTGTAATAAAGAAGATGATGGTAATAATAGTGGTATTAATAATTATAATAATAGTATCCATGATAATTATAGTTGCAGTATTTGTTATATTAATAATATTGATGATAATAGGATGTTCATTGTTATTGTAGTGATGACGGTAATAATAAAAATAAAATATAGTTATTTTAATATAAAAAAAATATAGTGTTGGCAACAATGATTATGACATAGTAATTATAATAGTGGTTATCACCTATTATACATTATGAAATATTATTTTAATATATTATAATATAAAATACATTATAAAAAATAACTTCAACCTCACTCTCATGCATCATTTTAGTTTTACTTCATTTAGACCGTGGAAGACATGGAGTTGTGAAGTACTGGACTTCCAAACTTTTAAGATTTTATTTGGGCTTCATCATAGGTAGGCCATCCATTATCTAAGTTCCAGATGATAAACTGGTAGAAAGATGAGCACAGTTGATTTTGCCCCAGTAGCAAATCAACAGGTGATGCCAAAATTTTGTTACCAAGAGAGGCATAAACGGTTGATATATATATACTATCATCTTAATTAATTCAGTGAGCATAAATTCTGGATGCATGGGTGGTCATCTAGAGAATAAAAATGGAACGCGCCATCTCCTTTTGCATTAAGACACAGGGGAAATGCATAAATTTACAGAGAACGGCCACGCATGCAAAGACTTAGACTACAGCCACAAGTGATTATTATATGATTAGTTTTCCTGAAGAAATAAAACGAAACTAGAAGTATGTATATATGAAGTCCATAGATCCCACCGACTGGAATAATCAACATAAAATAACATTCGCATTAAAGGAAAATACTACAGGACCCGAAGTATTAAATTAATTTGCATAACATTGATGGTTACTACTGCAGTGTGATCATCATCATTGATATGATCAGCACCATCTACTTGAATTTGGACTGACATTTTTGAGATAGAACATCCTTACTTGCCCCAAGAGAGCTCACCTTGAAAGTACAAACAACATTGATTTCCTTACGCCGTAATTTAATTCCCCCGAGACCTTTCATTGTGACTGGGACATCCATTCTTATTGATAAAGATACATGTTTTTTCCCCCTTTTGTCTTGGATGCTCGTTTCAACGTCGTCAGGCAACGGTCCACTTGAGCCAGATAGACCCAACTCGATGCTTTTTGAACTATCAGCGTCTTGATCAACCTCAGGGAATTTTCCTGTACCAATCTTGTGATTCTTGTATAATAATGTGGCATCCCCTTTGGTAACATAAGAAATGCTCAACCTTCCATTTGGGTTCTCTGTTTCGAATGTGATTTGGTACCCAAGATGTGTTTTCTTATGAGTAGAAAGCGGTTTTTTGACAGTAACATTCACAACGGTGAAGAGAGGAACTTTAGGGGTAAAAAGAATGTGAAATGTCCAGGCGATTATGCCAATAATGAGAGCAAGCAAGATCAATGCAACAATGATGCACAACCAACGGTTGCAACAAGGCCTCTCCTTCTTTTGTGGAAGGCGGTGGCGTTCCGCAATTATAGCATTTTCTGGTGATGGAGTACTGAATATTTGATCTTTCGGGATCTGAATAATATAGGTTTCAGATTCAATGGCTTCGGGAGATGGGTGTTTGATGGATTTCTTGCGTGATGGAAATCGTCTTGCTTGGGGAATAGGGTCACAGCCGGATGGTGGGGATCTAGCGTGGAGAGGAGGCTCATCGCTTTTGTCACCACTTTCATTTGAGACCCGCTCCTCCATTTGGAGATGGGGAGCGGCGGACAAAAGGGAGGAGGTTAGGGTGGCAAGGGTAAACGGTAATGACGTCGTCCAACGAAGAAAGTTAGGGTTTGCATGGGAGTGGGTTGTCGCATGAGCTGTTGATGGGTAGCATTAGAGATAACATGAAAGAAACAAGGTTGGAATTGGAGATTGACAACACGTAAGTACTATAAGTTTGGTAAGGAAAAAGCATTGGTGCTTATTTTTAGATGTTTACTTAGTCAAAGGGGAGAGGGTTTGAGATTTAAGCTTTGTTCATCTTGTGATTAATTAAGGATACCTAATTAAGATCTTTACTAATATGTGCCTGAAGAATTTTTCCACCGATGCCCATCGACTGTTTTTACGCTTTCTCGAGATATAATCTTTCATCCTTCTGTGGCAGGTTTTGTCACACAGCACAAAATCTGAAAGTATATTTAACTGAAAGAGAGGTCGGGCCCGGCCTAGATCTACAAGGCAACAGATTACAATATCACAGATTAAACTATAGTTTTCATTATCACAGCCCATCTAAATCTGATATCAGCAGGCCCCGTTTGGAAATCTCATCATTTCTTACTCTCACCTGGCTCGGCTACAACCCTAAGCCCCCAAGGGCCCAACACTTCCAAAAGCTTTTTCATTTCTTGTTTTCTTTTTCTTTTTCTTTTTTTCAAGTTACAAGGCATGCACGGGAGGGCATTTGAACCTTCTTTCAACTGCGTCAAATAAATTATTTATTAACCATTACAATCCTTTGGTTATTATTTTTCATATTATCATTTGTTTTATAAATTTAATTGAATAATAAATATTTTAAGCAAGCAAAAGGATATAAATAATATTTTTTGAATTGATGAATTTTAAAATTTAAAATATTTAAAAATAAAATTGATGTATTTGATAATTTGATGATCTATTAGTTCAAATAAATTAATTCATTATTTATAATTGAGATGTTTTAAAACTTAAAGGATTAATAACTAATAGCATTTGATATATAGTAAGTCAGGTAATCAAAAAATAAGATAGTAATAGATAGTATTTGGTAAGTGAAGTGACCATTAGTTTATACATGTACAAAAATTCATTTTGATAGACATGCATAGGATTCTGTAATGATAAATTCAATAACTTTCTAGAGAGAAAATATATAATAATATTCTAAAAAGAAATGCTTTGAAAATATATATGTAAGAGAGAATAAAAATATTGCAAACTTTTAATTTGAAAAATACATGGTATATTTATAACTCATGAATTTTATCTTTTTATAAAAAAAATAAACTGAAGTGTAATTTTATTTTTTTGATATTCTTAATTATATTCAATTTAAAAATAATATATATTAAATTAATATAAAATACTAGAGAAAGATTCCACAAAAATCTTTAATGAATGTGGGGCTTGGACCTATAAAAAAAAATAAAAATCAAGATGCCGCTGCCTACCCCCGGGTATGTTAGGCTTGAAGAGCACTCTCAAAACTATAGGGGTGCTGGGTAGATCACACCTGCATTGTATGTGTAGCCTATATAAGCTTGGGCTGCTTATCAATGTTCATGCTCTTCAAGGAGGTAGGCTATTACTGTCCAAGCCCGGACACTGGGTGTTGGGTTTGGACTATGATGATTAAGCTCATTTTTCTTGGATCTTGCTGTATTTTAGGTATAAAATACCAAGCTCAAGCTTAAAGGATATTTTTATTATACTATTTCTAAAAAGAATTTTTTGTATTTATTTTATTCGATGTAATTTTACAAAGAAATTAATAGACAAGTTGCATTTTATATGTGTTTTTTTTTTGTGATTTTAATCTTGACTCTGGACTAAAGGGTAGGAAATGTATTTTTTAATAAAAATTAAAACTTATCATTGAATTCAAGCCAAATAAAATTCAAATTTATAACTATTAGACTGTTCATTCTAATTTATCATCTTTATCTTCAAAGATATGGATCATTTGATGCAAAATTACTTCTACATTCAACTATCTTTTCTTATAATTTATTTATTAAGAAAATTATATCATAATTCAAAGTCAACTACAGTTTTCTTTATGCTCTAACATTGATTAAGCATAAAAAAAAACTTACTATTATACTAACGAACTTGCCACCTAATTGTCGATTCTTTCACATGGAACCTTTTTCGTGCCATTAGAATATGCCCTCCCCTCTTCTCGATCAATCTTCAAAAGTCCCAGAAATCTCCCCCTTCTGCCAAAAAAGAAAGAAATTAAAGAAGATGCACCAAAAAAAATAGTGATAGCCAGGAAATCCATTCTCTTATCACTGAGCATATGTACGCTCTCATCATGTCGTCCCCACGTGCTATTTCTTTGTGTTTGACACTTGGCAAGGCCAATCTAGAAATTTCATAATTATTGCATTGACTTTCACAAAGCCAAGAGGACGGGTGGCTTTTATGCTATGTATATATGATAATTTTTAAAGTTCATGCATTATGGTAAAATAACTTTCTTGTATTCTTCATCAAATCAGCTATAGTATATTTAAAAGAATTTATTGAATTAAAAAATTAAATATTGAGTGATAAAATAAAATACTCATTGATTTATAAGATCTTCAATAATTCAGAATATTTTTATTTTTCTTACTTTTTTTTGTTATAATTAATTTGTGGGCTTCTCTCACTTGTAATTTTTGCATGATCTTCTACCAAAAAGGAAATTGCCACATGATAAAGGGATGTATATATACTTGCTCCATAAATTATATTGGGGATAAACGTATTTGCAATTTTATACATTTTCTATATTTCCTATATTGTCCTTTCCTTCCAAAACAACCATAGACTAGGGCACAGGCCACACCACGAAATAAGACAGCCATGAATGGAAAATACCAACCACGCTCATTCTATACATACAAACACACCAAATCAAACCTCCACATCTCCACGCCCAACCAAAAAAGGAAAAAGAACATGTCACTCAACCCCCTCCTCCTCTCTCTCCTCCTCCTCTCCGCCTCCACCATCGCCTTTTCTGTAAGCTACCCTCCTAAAACCCCATAATGTCATCTATATATATTCAATTGTTTCTTCTTTAACCTGTCTTTTATTCCTTTTGTTTTCTTGATCTCTTGCAGAATGAAGATTGTGTATACACTCTGTACATAAGAACAGGGTCCATCATCAAAGGTGGCACGGACTCTATCATAAGCGTGAGACTATATAACATGAATGGTGACTACGTGAGGGTCTCCAATATTGAAGCATGGGGAGGGTTAATAGAGCCAGGTCACGACTACTTTGAGAGGGGGAATCTGGACATTTTCAGTGGCAGAGCGCCCTATTTGAGTTCACCTGTGTGCGCCTTGAACTTGACCTCTGATGGGTCAGGCTCTGGCCATGGCTGGTACGTTAACTACGTGGAGGTGACTTCCACTGGGGTCCATGCGACTTGTTCACAGATGAAGTTTACTATTGAGCAGTGGCTGGCTCTCGATACTTCACCTTACGAGTTAACTGCTGTTAGGAATTATTGTGATTATTATCGGGCTAAAAAATCTGCTGCTTTAAGTTCTTCCATGTGAAGGTGAGCTACTTTTCGGATGCTGAGGCTTTTGTTAATTACTATGCAAGTGGTAGGTGTGGAATTGGATAAAAATATCCCTGGTATGTTGATTAGAAAAATGGTGTTTTCATGTTGGCATCGACGTCATATAGTTGGATTTGAATTTAATAATTATTTTTTCTAGTTAATTATATTTTACTCGAATTACTATTCTTGCATTCATCAATATTGATATGTTGATATTCTAGTTGCGGACGGACAGCCTATTAGTTTTTGGCTTAGATTAAATAACTAGTTTGTTACCAGAAAAAAAAAACGCAAGTACTATTGTTAATGTTTTTTCTATCATTAAAAAAAATTAATTGCAAATTAAGAAAACAATTGATGCCAAAAAAACGCAAGCAATGTTCATTCTTCTTCGTTTTCTTCTCTTCTTTTTGTTTCCCGAATCTTGTTGAGGCTATGTCTTAGCATCACTGAAGTCACAAAACAACCCTTTTCCATTTGAAACCAGATCGAAGCCACTGTTAGATGACACCTATTCTCCAAGACTGTTGGTTAATTTGAATATTTCGCAGATAAATTTGATTGTATATATGAGTTGTACATTAATCTTAATGATAAGATCTTATCTTCTGTTACTTGCTTGTATTATATAACATTTGAATTTTAATGGAAATAATAAGCCTTTCTCCACGTCTTGATATCTAACAGGATGAGTAAAAAAAATAAAAATAAAAACCGAATAAATTTTTTAAAAAAAGATAATTGAAAAAACCAAATGGTGAAAAAAATCATTTAGAATTTTTTAAAATCAACCGGTTTTGGTTTTTATTTCACAAGCCTAAAATAAAATAAAAAAACTGAACCTAAACCAAAAAAACCAAACCAATCCAAAAAAAAACTGAGTCAAACAAAAACAAATCAACCAGTTTGAATTGGCTGTTTTAAAATAATTGAACTAAAATCGGTTGGTTTGAACCATTTCCAATTCAGTTTCAATTTTTTTTAAATTGGTTTGATTACTTTTTTTTTTATAAAAACCAAAACAAACCAAAAATAATCATCTCTAATATCTACCAGCATGGTATTAGAACTTCCTTTTATCCATTGAATAAAACTTCAATTTTTTTTTATAATGACTACTTAAATCAATTCGACAAAAAATCTAAACTCATTCAATCCAACAAACCCAATTACTCCAGCAAATTCAACCTTCTTAATATTAATGAATTTCAACTCATCACCATAAAAACATCTATTTAAGATCCAATCAAATTCATCAACAGCAATTATGTCTCATGGAAACTTCAGTTCCGAACTCTTTTTATAGGTTACGATCTTCTTGGATACATTGACAAATCCAAGCCCTGTCCACTTGTTATTATAGTGGTAAATAACTCAACTATACCAAATCATGCTTACAATAGGTCCGTCAGATCAATTCATTTTTAGTGCTCTCATTAGCTCACTTTTACCTACAGTTATTTCATTTGTTACTAGAGCCACATACTTTCTCTTACAATCATTTCATTTGTTGCTAGAGCCACAACATCACAGGAAGAAACATGGATCATCTTAGCTAACACCTATATCAAACCATCCTAAGGACGTATTAAACAAGTTAAGACTCTTTTAAAAAAAATTCCACCAAAGATAATTTAAATATTATTGACTTTCTTCAATTAGTCAAAGCTCGCACAAATGAACTTGCCATATTTGGTGCACCAATAGGTGAGGAAGATCTTGTTGAGATGATTCTAGATGAGCTAGGAGATGACTATAAACAATCTGTTCATATTATTCAAGCTCGTGATAACTCCATTTCATTTGATGAGTTTTATGAGAAACATTTAACATTTGAAGCCTCTCTTTAAGGAAAAACAAAGGGGCCTGCTCATTTTTTAGTAACTACCAATCTAACAAACAAAACCAACACAAATTAGAGACCTCAAAATACCAATAATAATTGGTGTCCTGATCCTTATAGATAAATTGGTCGGTGCTCCTAACCTAATTTCTACTCTCGTTCTTGTGACATTCGTTTATCATCATGTCCTTACTTAGGCTATTACTAGATCTGTGGCATTGAAGTACACGTATCCCAAATATGTATGTCATTCCAATTGATTTCAATTCAGTCATTTAATAAAGACTCTACACCGTATCCTAGTACTTAATCAATCCCTTGGTAACCTCGAGCTCACTTTACTACTAATGTTGCCTCTAACAATTCAATTTGGTTGTTTGATAGTGGTGTTTTTCATTATGTCATAACAGACTTAAGCAACTTGTCTCTTTATACTCCTTACATCGGCTTCGATGATGTTATGATTGGAAATGACATAAAGTTTTTCATCATTGACACTAGTTCTAGTTCTCCTCTTACCATTAACTCTATATTTAAACTAAATGATGTTGTTTGTGTATTAGATATTAAAATGAATTTTATTTTAATTTATCAATTTTGTATCACCAATAATGTCTTTGTTAAGTTCTTACCAACATGTTTTTAGGTGAAGAATTTTCGCACAGGGGCAACACTAAGGATGGTGTATATAAGTGGCCGGCCATCAAGTCATCCTCTCCAATTATCGCTTTCTCAAGTATCAAAACCACTTCCTATAATTGGCATCATAGATTCAAAAATCTAGCCTTTCCTATTTTAAAACATGTTATTTCTAAATTTCACTTAGACTTGTCATCCTCTTTGTTCAAAGATTTGTTATGTAATGCATGTTATTGCAACAAGAGTCATAAGCTATCATTTTCCACCTCATCTTTACACTTCTCACATCCTCTTGAACTTATCTTTTTATATATATATATGGATTTCTCATATTCTTTCACATGATGGATTCAAATATTACATCATTTTTGTTGATCATTTTATAAAATAAATCTAGTTTTATCCATTATAAAAAGAGTTTGAAGTTAAGTCTTTATATGTTTTAAAGCTATTATGGAAATCATTTTAAAACGATGATTCTCACTTTTTATTCAAATAATAAAGGTGAATACATGGGCCTTAAAAATTGTTCTAGCAACAAATGGTATTTTTTATCTTACCAGCCCACCATATACACTAGCACATAATGGCTATTCAGAAAGACGACAACGTCATATAGTTGAAAGTGGTCTCACATTAGTTCATATGTTTTTTTTTCATTAATCTTTTGGTTACATGCTTTTGTTGTAATTGAATATTTAATTAATAGTATGGTATATCCCCCGCTAAGCATTGATAGCATTTTTATTTTGTTTGTTTGTTTGAGGAGTTACCATTTAGTATTTAATTGAAGGTTACTAGAAAACCTGTACTGATCGGACCAGTTATAATTAGAAAAGGTATTAACACCTCTAGTATACTCTATTTAAGGTAAACTACTTCGTGGTTTGATGTAATTTGAAAATTTAAAATATTAGCCAAATTTTAAAGGCTTTAATAAATTAGTTATTAAATCCTGACAATATATGTAAAAATCATGTTCTTATATTTTTACGGAAAATATAACATGATTTTACTTGTCCTTCAAATACTTGACTATATACAAATTAAAACACTTAAATTCTTTTTTTTTCTTTTTAATTTTTTTAATTCAATAACATACATAAAACAAATACAAACACACACACATCCTTTTTTTATTATTATGTTTTACACATACACCTATAATTACATATTTTACAAAATAACCATAATTCAAAATAAATCAAACAACACATTATACAAATAAAAATTACAAAATAACCCCTAAAAAATCTAGAAAAGTTCAAAGAAACCTTTTAGATTCATCAAAACAATCAAGAAATTCGAGAAACCAAAGGGATTTGGCTCGGCTTCCTCTCTTCTTCCCTCCTCGTCAACAGTGACGTACAAAACATAAAAAAACACAACAAATAGTCTATTTTAGTTTTATTTTTTCTTTTTATATTTGATTCCTTTAGGTATGTCATGATTTGTTGCCTGAGAGCTCATTCCCTATAACAGATATAGTTCGGCATATTCGGTGTTGATGGCGATTGGATCTCGGTCCACATCTGCTACACAGGTTTAAGTCTACCGGTTGCTGAAGGGTTTGTTGGTGGTAGATTCTGCCGGTATTTGACAAACTGGTAGCTAGTCCAAAAGGAAAGAGTTAAAGGCTGATAAAGGGAAAAGAAGATGGGATGGTTGTGCTAGCTATTGTTCTCTCTAGTTTTAGGAGACTAAAATAAAGGCCAAGAGGGGTCGGCTTATGTCTTCTGGAGATGGGGAAGAATGGAACTGCTGTGGGGCTGTTAGATGGAGGAGTTGGATATATGTGTGTTTGGGAGGTGTTTATGTGTAGAGGGAAAAGGGTAGCTGTTGGTTTTTTTAGTAGAGGAGAAGTGACTGGCCGTTTAGGAGAGGGAGAAGAAAAGGTTCTGATTTTTTAGGTTTTTTTGTGGTTTTTAGTTTTTTATGGTTCCCTTATTTGTGCAAAATTGCTCTCTTATAAATTTTTTTCCCCATCTTATATATGTTGTAACCTTTATTTATAGGCAAAGTGGCTTGGTTCCCAAAACATATTGGTTCCTCAATTTCTTTATTTTTTATCAATTTTGATTTTTTTTTGTATTTTTGAAAGCGAGCAATATCAACGTCGATTTAACAAGAAAAATTAGTAATTGTAAAATTAACACATTAAAAGTTGAACGTTTAAAATACCTTTGAAATTTTATTTTTTTTAGATTATATTGAAAATACTAAAAACAATGCAAATATATGAAATATATATTTTTTTGGGATTTTCATTGTTTTTTTGCTATTTTTGGTTTTTTCTATTGCTGCATGGGGAGTGGGCTATCACTACTGGATGAAGAAGATGGGTAGATCTGGCAGTGACAGGTCACGGTAGATGTAGGCAAGGCTAGCTTTGAGTTGTTGTTCAAACTATTATTGTTGAGGGAGAGGCTAGTATGTGTGTAACCGAGATAAGAAAGTGGTTAGCTGTTGTGGTGAAATTGCAGATGATTGTGGAAAAAAAAGAAGAAGAAAATTAGACTAGTTTAGGTTTGACTCAAGAAGTGTGTGGTCTAGTGAGATGAGAGAAGGAGATCAAAGAGAGGAGCTGGTCTTTGAAGAGAAAATCCCAAGCTAGGAGGGGCGATGACTTTGATGTTAAAAAAGATCAGTTTAAGTTTAGGTTTAAGGTTAGGTTTTTTTTGTGTTTCCTCAACTATATAAATTTACCCTTTTGTGTGTATTGAATACCAGTATTTATAGGTAAAAAATATTGTTAGATTTTCAAATCTGATCCCTCAACTTTTTCTTTTTGTAAATTGAATTTTTCTTATTTTTTTGGATTTTTCTTATCAACATTGATTTAAATGAGAAAAATCAATAATGTTAAAAATGACGTGTTAAAAGTTGAATATTTTTAAAATATTTTTGAAAATTTAATTTTTTTAGATGATATTGAAAATATTTTAAAAAAATGAAAATATATTAAAATATATATTTTTTTAATTCTTTTTTGTTTTCTCTATTTATAAATTTTTAAAAACAAATTATAAAAAATTAAATAACAACAATTTTCATGATAGATTTGGCATTATGTTTGTTGTTGGCTATATTGCTCAAAGAAGCAGCAGCTAGTAGATGCTAAGTGTAGTGTTTTTATTCGACCCTTTATCGGTCAGATTGGATCTAATGATTAGTTTTACTTGTGGTGATGTTCATTAATGCTCATACATGGGATATTAATGGGCCTTATAGGCCAGAAAAAAGCCAGTAATCGGACGGGTTTCAGGCGGTGTTTCAACAAAATTTCACACGTGTCCTGCTATACATAAAAACGAAGTCCTTTACAGCATATTCTGAATCGTGATGCCGGTCGGATCAATTTTCTTCCTAAATTAAAGCATTTTCTTTCTCTAATTTCAATCTAGTGTGCCCAATCTCTTGCCTCAGCATCAACACTAGGCATAAGTAGTCTCTCGTTTTCTGTTCTTGGCCTCGTTGGCTCTGCAGGTGGCTGATCTAGCGATTTCTTTCTACCATTTCACTAATTGTTCTCTAGCTTTATATTAAGCTGCAGCATCTAGTCCTCTCTGCTTCTTGCTCTCTGACTTGACCTCCATCAAGGCCCTGCTCGCTTCTTCATCCCCCGGGGCTTCATTTTGCAACATCTCATAGTCTTCGACTGAGACTTCCCATTTTTCCAACTATTTCAGTGAAACAAACGTTAGTCACTTGCAAACCAAATTTGACTAAATCGAAGTTTCTATGGAAGATAAAAGCTGTTAAAATGATGACGAAACATGCTGTATAAACTAAATTATTTCTCTGTTCAATTTAGTCACCTTAGCATTGCAATCAGCTCTTCTTAATCTGGCCTTGGAGTAACCTGGTCGGACGGTAAGAGCAGCATTGCAATCCTCTACCGCTTTCTCATACTGGCCAAGCTTGGACCGGCAGGCAGCTCGATTGCATAACAACACTGAGTTGTAGGGATCATGCTCAAGTCCCTCACTATAAGCATTACAAGCCTCATAAAATCTTGCTGCCTTAAAAAGCTGATTACCATTTGATCTAGCTGCAGCTACAGCTTTAGCCCTTCTCAACACCACATTTGCTTCCTTGTTGTTAGAATCAAGCCTAGTTGCTCGTTGCACCGCAGCCATAGCATCATCAAATCTGTTAATCCGTAGGTTAAAAGCTTTATTAGCCCAAGGACAATTAACCTGTGCGTTCTTTCAATTGTTTTGGACCGACTAAAATCAATAGCTACTTGTTATGTTATAAGATTATTTTTTTAAAAAAAACTAACATTAAGTATTTCAATTAGATAGATTCATTTCCAATCAGATTATCTTAAATAATTAAAAAATAATATAAATTATATATGGAGATCTTATTAAATATTCTAAGTTTTTTTATTAAATTAATTCTTTAATATAGTATTAAAATTTTAATAATCAAATAATCACTGGTTTAAGTTTTATAATCTCTATTTATTTAATAAAAATTAAACACAAAATAGTATAAATTTGTACAAGTTTTAAACTTAAAAAACTTTTATTTGAAAAAGTGTGTTAAAGAATAATATAAATTATATATTAGAACCTTACCTAATAATTTAAACTTTTAAGTTAATCAAAACTTTAATGATCAAGTGCTTAAAAATTTAAATTTTATCATTTTTATTTATTTGATAAAAAAATAAATATATGGTAGTGTCCTGTATAAATTTTAAGTCTAAAAAATTTTCACTTTAAAAAATATATTAAAAAATAATATAAATTATATCTTAAAATCTCATCTAATATTTTAAAATTTTAGATTAAATTTATTTTTTAGCATAGTATTAGAATTTTGACGACCAGACAATCATATATTTAAATTTTACCATTTTTATTATTTAATAAAAATTAAATATAAATTAGTATATATTTATATAAATTTTAACTTTAAAAATTTTTCATTTAAAAAAATATATTAAAAATAATATAATTTATATTTTAAAATTTTATTTAATAATTTAAATTTTTATATTGATAAATTAATAGAAATATAAACTCAGTCAGAAAAATAGAAATGTGTTGAAGTTATTGATGTGTTAACAATCTAGAAGAACATTCCCCGAAAAAGGAACTATAAGAAGACAAAGTTTTCATAGAAGAGCCGTTCTCACCATCTAATTATGGTGAGAAGTACTAGACACAGGATTAGGTGATAGGGTAGAGCTTAGGGACATGTCCTTTCGTTTTAAAAAACGATCCTGCTTTTACCATAAAGCTTAGGTGCAAAATCAAATTATTTAATTAATCCAGACAGTAATTAGGGAATATTTGAGCAAGTTGGTGGCTGGTGGGTAAGTAGTCGAATTTTTTGTTGACTTCGTATATCTTTAGTCTCCCTTTTTACCAGCAAAAATATGCCTTTTGAGTTGTTCCACAACACCAGCGTACAGTCATGTCTTTATTTTATTTATGAACCTATGCAATCATGCAAATTGTGGCCTCTAACGCCATTCTAATAATGCGTGACCATGGAGTGCAGAACACTAACCTGCCAAGAGCCAGGTGAACCTGAGCTCGCACCACTAACAAATTTGCATTACCGATTGGACCGAAAAATTTAGTACAGGCATCCACATCAAAATTTGGACACTTCATCGATGCTTCCTCTGCTTCTTGGTGCCTATGAAGCTTTATCAAGGCCTCAGCTTGCAATGCAAATATCTAAATTAGACACAAAACTAGTTTAGCATAGCATGGCAATATTTAACATACAGGGGTTAAAATGTGATGGATGATAACTAGGCGGCTTACTTGCGGTGCTGAATCTGCGCCGGCAGCTATGGTAGCCGCTGTCTCCTTGATCAAGGTGTTCCAATCTCGATGTTTACGAGCTTCGGTGCACTTGTTGAGAAGGGCTTGAAGAGCTTTAGCTTTTGAAATGTCAACACGGTCAGCTTCTGGCCCTGCATGTTTGTAGTGATATATAGCCTTTTCTGAATCACCTAATCTATTAACACATAAGAATTTCACCAAGGAAAAGAATAAACACAGTATTAAATTATCATGGAACTAAATTGTACTAGAGTCTCTTGGCAATTAATGGTAATTTTTATACCTGAGATACAAGTTTGCTAAACGATGATGAGCTCTATGATAATGGGGTTCAATTCGAATGGCTTCTCTGCACTCGAAAACTGCCTCGAGAATTTTACCTAGAGCTGTTAATGCTGCGCTTCTGTTGCTCCGATAAGAAGCCTTGTTAGGATCAATCGAGATTGCTGCATTATACAAAGCCAATGCCTCTGCGAAATTCCCATTCTTGTAATCTTCATTACCCATCATTTTAAGTTGCTCAGGGTCCATTCTAGTAGACAGAGCCCGGCATAAAGAACCTGAAGCAGGCTGCACACCTATGTTTGGTTTCTCTTCATTCTGTTTCTTCACTACATTTCCCATTACACTATTAGGGTATTTTCCATTAGGTGTAACGAACTCTTCTCTTGCGATCTTAGGAAGGTAATCAAGAACATTATGAGAAGTTGTATTTCCTCCACCTCCCCCTTGCCTCAAGTTACCTAAATTGCCAAGAAGCATCACATTGCTTGATGAAGCACGGACAAGCGTGCTGCTTCCCTTAGATTTTTGGTGATCAGTAATCATGCTTTCGAGCTCACCGGAAATACCAACTGCCTCCTTAGGAACCCTCCTACCTTGATTAACAAATGCATTTTGATTACTGTAACCTTGATTTTGATTAGCATTGCCTTGATCAGAAGATATTTTGGTTGCTTCCTCGTGAAGTTTTTTACCGTAGTTTTGGTTCTGTGCAGGGGGGATCTTGGGATGCATAGGAGCCTTTGTGATAGATTTTTGCTGCCCTTCTTCTACAATAGGCGAATTGTCTAGAAATGCAGCCTCATCCGAGCCACTCCTTCGCCTCCTTGGCGTGCTAGGAGTTCTGGTGAAATTGGCTGCATTCACGGTGGGAATTGAACCTGTAGATGTTGATCTTCTTGGCCAAAAACTTCTTCGACCGAAAACTACAGAGAAAAGGCCACAACCTGCAGGTTTCTTTTCGGGCGATATGTCTCCCATACTTTGTTCTGACCTTTGAGCGCTTTTCTCCTCGAGTCTTAAAGATAATACAGCTTTTTATGGTAGAGAAGAATGGCACATTTCAAACCAGCAAAGATACAGAGCATCGGTGGCTATCTAACTAATGAAACATTATTGATGAAGTGACATTAGACATGGATTAAATCTACATAAAGATATTTACCACGGACTTTGGCAGGCAGGAAGATTGAGTCCTGCATGAAGCTAGGGAAAAAATGGGGGGAAATAGATAAGAAAATGAACGCGGGGTTTGAAAATAGGCGAGATGGATTGCTAGGGCTCCTTAAGTGACCGCTAGGACATAGAATCTCTTTGTTTTCCCTCTCTCTGTTTGAGACAAGACATGAAATGGCATGATGAATGTTGGGGGTGGGGGGTTGCAAGATTTAACAAAGAGAGCACACTAATTTACAGTTGGTTTACTCTTATTAAAATTTAAAAGTGGAAAGTTGTTCTTGATTGTTTAATTTTTCCTGTTCTCCTTTGTTTTGTGTTTCTTATGTGGTTGCAAAAAGGGAACCAAGAGACCCGGTCTTTTGTAAGATGTAGATCTCTAGATTTTTTGCTAAAAAAAGGAGCTTTCCCCCTATCTTTCCCCTACATTTTGGCATGGGAACTTCTCGTCTCTCATGTAGTTATCACACGTAAATCGACAAACGAAAAAAATAGAAGAAGGAACTCGTGTTACCAAATTAATAGTACGATGTTAGAACCTCATGAATGGTGATCTAGGCTGCCAAGCTCTGAGAATCTCAGTAAGCCATTGCCGACACGGTTTTGTCTAGGTGGATTCATCGGCCTCTCCAAGAGCATTGCATCCAGATACCACAGGTCAATAAGCAAGCTTGGGCACACTGCAGAAGTTGCACTTTCAGAAATCAACACAACTTGACGTTATTGTTATTTGTGCCCAGGCCAGTCCTCCAGTGTCTTGGGTGTAAAACCAAAAGTGTCAGTCGTTGAAGGGTTCTTGATAATCGTTGATAGGGACTTGAAAAACGTTGCCTTGATTTACTCGAAAATAATTGCAAATTCCTTCTTTTTTTTTTGGTAAGTAATAATTGCAAATTCCTGTAAGGTGTAAAACTTGCTGTAATTTGCCCCACTCCTCATAAATGCACCATGTCTTTGGAGTAAGGCTCAGAAGTGTCTGTTCGGGGAATGGTGAAGTTGGAGTTTTGTGAAATCTTAATTATTATTTCTTAAATTATTTTTATATATTTTTTAAGCATTTTAAAGTGCTATATTAACAATAAATTTAAAAAAATAAAAACACATTAGTTTAGTAATTTAAAAAAAAAAACACTTTAAAAAAATCATCACTACAATCTCAAACACCTCTAACAACAGAATAACCAACTAAATAACAATATTTCTGGACATAATGACTTAATCAAGCTGAATTGAACCATCTATCAGATTTGTGATATGCTTCTAATAGTGATTTATATAACCAGTCACAAAAAATATAAATAAATTAGAAACATGGGAAAGAGGAATAGAGGAGGGCACGTTGGCACATTGGCCTTGAGCATCGCACGTATGAAGAAAGCTGGATTTTATAAACAAACCTTCCAGCAGTAAAATGGAAGTTCCACCCTAGTACAAGTGTTCCCTTAGGACAAAGAAATTGACCACCTATATAGAATATAAAGGAGCAGGCCCAATTTTGCGTTTTCCTTTTCTTTTTCTATCTTCATTTATACCGCTATGACAGACCAAAATTAAAATACCACGTCAAAAAGAGACCCGGGGTTGGAGGAAGGTGTCTGAAATATCATTATATCAAAGATGTAAGATGGGATCGAGAACCCACTGACCTCTTAAAACCTTCATTCTGAAGTTAAGGTCAAGGGTTCACACCCTTGCAACCACTAGACAAAATCTTTCTTAAAAAAAAAAAAGAAAAAAGAAATCAGGAACATTAGTTAGACACCTTCCAAAATTATAAAATTCCCAGAAGACTAGGATCACATCAGAGATTTCAAAACCACTATGATGAGGTTCTCTTCAATTCTTTTCCTATTGCTTCTGAAAGCTCCTCTGCGTTATATTCAACACCGAAGCATCTTACAACCTCCATGTTTGGATTTATCAAATACCTGCATGTTTTTAAGATAGACAATCCACTTTTGAGTTCTAGCCAAAAAAAGAAACTTATAAATCAGAAGAAAAGAAAGCAGAAGAGGAGCTCGCGGTTTACATGTTATGAGAAGTCTCGACAAGATAATCATCTCCTTCTTCTTCAACTTTCCTGAAATAAACATGGTACTCTTGTGCCATCTGCCTTATAGCACCAACAGGTCCTGTTAATCCTACTATTCTTGATTCAAACTCTGCAGTCGTTCAGAGCTCATTAACATATGTTACCACAGCTAGTTATTACAAGGCAATTAAGGAATAATCCGAAGTATGTGCAGTAGGTTGCGCATTCCTAACCTTCAAGGTAAGCACGAAGATGTGCGGGGTTGTCATGCTGAGGATCAAGTGTAACAAACATAGGCAAAACCTTAAGATTCTCTTTAGACTCTACATCCATAAATACAGATGTCAGATTTATAACCTCCCCCCCTCCCCCC
>SRLM01000046.1:1033895-1157931 GCA_015708895.1 Populus ilicifolia
AATTAAAAGAGAGAGAGAGAGAGAGAGAGAAGGTTATGCTGACTAATGCATCATACCTCATGTGTTTAAGGCCTTGGTGATCAATTTCAGTTGCACAGGTCCAACATCAGGGGAGGATGTATAGCCAAAGCACAGCAAAACCCAATTTCCTAGAAAATCTTTCTCAGTAACTACTTTATTCTCTATGTTAACTAGGGTAAATGGACCACCAATAATTGGACCCTTGACACTGACGCAATCACTGCCTTGACCTGATCAGTATACAAGAAAAATCAAGCTCCATCTTAATCTTCCAGAAGCATGAGCTAAGTGTTCAGTAAAGATGATCACCCAAAGAACATTAAAAGTTGTATTTAAGGCAATGGGGAATTTCCTTCTGCCTCACAGCAGTTATATGACCACCATACAGTAGTCAAATCTCCAGTCACAGAGACCACAAAATGCACTTTCGGTTTTCCATCCTAGGCAGGTTCCATTCCAAGATGAAGCCAACCAGACAGTAGTAGCAAGGCTATCCCACAGAGCAACATTTTGAGTCCCAAATCAGAAAGCCTAAAACACAGGTTTTAGGAGCTCGTTCCTGAACAGAGATAAAGTCAACCAATCCTATGGCATTAACAATATCTTTTCTCAAGTCACAAGACCAAAATATACAGTAGGTTTTGGCCAAAGTCAAATGCCCACCACAAGCCCAAAATATACAAGTATGCCTTTGTCCAATTAAGACTAGCTTGATGCTTTTGTATCATTCAAGGCTGCAAAACTGACATGCCCCGAGACAATCATGTATTTGCCATTGCAACTATCACTAACATACCGCAACACAGTTTTTGTGCTTCGGAAAGAATAAAAAGAATACCCACCCATCTGATATTGATTGTAAGTGCACAAAGCAACTAGAACTTTAATTCATCTATTCAATTTTAGGAAAATATAATTTTATAATCAATTTGTTCCAGTCACCCTTGGAGGCAAATCGACAGCTCTGCCACTGGCAAGTTAGCTACTTCAAAGCACCTTTCAGAACAACGTTGGGTGGTTTCATTATGCACCTCGAAGAACATGGAGTTATGGGGAGCATTAATAAGAATCTCGGTTTTGGAGGAAATAAGGTTAAGGTCATTCTGGAAGACATTTGCTAGTGCTGCTGGATGCACTTATCAGAACATTAATCCAACTAATGTGCTGTTCTGTGCACTAAAAGACATGATTGGATCAAAACTGGACAGTGATGATGACTCAGGAATATAGAGAAGGGGATTGCTGCATAGACTGCCTTGCTAGAGACACCTTTTTCTTTGCCTTTGAGTGTAACAAATTTCTCTGGGCCACCACTAGGTGCATTTCTTTACTTATGGATGATCTTAGTAGGTCTTGCATCTCATTTGTGTGTTGTGACTAGTTTTGGGTTCATCATTATTAACCAAAAAACCATGATAAGTAACTACTTGTTTAGTTTATCAGTAGCACAAAATGAATACCATACTTCTTTCTTTTGATTATTTCTTTAATAAATGTGAGGTGAAATGCAATCTGGTGGAGTGCTATATTTGTTTCATGTTCAAGTTTCTTAAGAACTCAGTGAAAACAATAGAATCAAGAACAATATGGATTCAAAATTGATTAGTTGATTTAATACTGCCAAAGTACACTGTTCAAACCTCAAAAAAGGGAAAACAAAAAAGATCCAACATTTTTCCATGTTAGTGGTAGGGTAGTCACTCTATCTTTCTGAAGATTCAATAGGCATCTTGATAACAAAAAGCATGAGTTTATAGGTTGGCCGATGGTTCAAGTCCAGCTAATTATGCTCAAGTTAAAAAACAAAGAAATTTCAGCAAATATCATATAACCGCACACGTTACCAAAAAGACCACTGCAAACCACTGAAATGAGCTACTGCTGAACAAGGAAATGTTAACTAAACTACAAAGTAATTACTATCCAGGTTTAACTCGTAATAATCATCAATGGTCTTGGAATTTTCCACTTTGCCGAGCAGGACAAAGAACCAGAAATTCAATCTGTCAATCTAAGAAACCAAAACGAAATCACCACAATTCCAATATTCACTCTCGAAAAAAATTTCAGACCCATTGTAAACAGTCATTTGATAATAATAAAGCACAAAAAGTACCTTTTGGAACCGCTCTCCTCTCGTCATTATAATGCACAAAAGCTGCCAATCCAACAAATCCTAGTACAGCAGCTGGCTGCAAAATTACACATTTTAACAGCATTTTTAGTTTCAAATGCAGAATCCTCCTTTTAAATCAAAACCAACACCAAACAATCAAAATCTACCATATTTTAAAATGGCACATTGAATCGAGAACCAATACATATCAATTGGTGATAATGAAGAGGCTAAGCAGCATACAATGACAAGGAAACGAGGAGCCTTCAGTTCTACTTTTACTTGCGGTACAGGACGCTTCCAGTGATTTTGGCTTGTTGATTTGGAAAAACAGCTAGATTGAACCCTCTTTGATGGACCAAGCCTACACCAATCACACATGATTCAACATATACTCAAAATGCCCCAAAAAAACAGAGAAAATAAAAAACATTACAAACTTCACCAACAACTGTGTTTAAATTCAGCCTATAAATGTAAAGAACAGACATTCACCAAATAATGCTCAATGAAATTGCAGCAAAAGATAACCCGGCAATTTTTAATATATAAACAGCAAGATGAACTCCATGGACTTCGATTCAAGCAATATATAAACTAAAATGCATTCTGTGAAAAATAAACCCTAAACCCTTACCAAGAAATCACACACGTACTTGAATATGAAAAGAAACATAAAAACTAGAGTGACAGCTACACACACACGAACCCTTCTCGATCAACTGGAGAAAATAAGAAAATAATAAAAGGGGGTTTAAAGGGTTTAAGAGAGAGGAGAGAGGACCTTCGGAGTAGATTGAGACACTGTCCTGGGCGTTGTTTGGTGGAAAAGAAAAGATAGCGGGAAATGGGCATGATTTTTTTCCTTCTTATTATTCTATAGGGGGGATGGGTTTTTGAAGAATCGATTCTTTTCTTGTTGAGCTTTAAAAAGCCATTTGGATTCCTAGCCAAGCAAACCTGGAGCATAGTTCTCTCTTCTTAATTTTCAAATTTTATTTTGCCTTGTTGCCCAAGCTCAAGTCACCTTTCAATTTTTAGGAGGCTTATATCCATGTTTTGGCTGTCTGGCTGGCTGGCTGGCTGTTGAGGAGCTTTAGCTCCTGCAACAACGTGACAGTGTCGTTTACCGTAGACCTTGGCTAAAAATAGAAGCCTTCGGATTTCTCGTGGCATAAAATTGGTTTTTGAAAAATTATTTTTTAAATTTTATTATGTTTATTTATTATTAAAAAAATTAATTGAAAAAATTTAATTTGATTTCTCAAAAAGTATTTTTTTAAAAAAATTTAAGGGAAAGATATTTTTTAAAAATTATAAAAAAAATTAAAAATATCATATTATTTACTGATTATATCAAATTTGATATGTATATATTTGTTTTGAATATTTATTTTTTAATTTTATCTGTTAAAATTTAATTTTTATATTAATTTGGTTCTTGTTTTTATAATTATTATTTATTTTTTATTATTATTTTTTATTATAAATTTTTATGTATCACATTTGATTCTTATTCTTTTTATTGTTAATTATTTTATTTGAAATAATGTATGAAATGTTAACTATTATTATTTTAATTTTTTTATTTTTTTAGATTTGATATTTATTATTTTGATTGTTATTTATTTTATTTAAGTTAATTTATGAATCATATTTTTTTAATTTTATTTTTATTCAACATTTTAATTTGTAAGATTTGATCATAATTATTTTAATAAATTTAAAAAAATAAATTATTTTTTAGCTTATTTTTATAATATAATTAAATACCAGAAATAGTTTTTAATTTATTTTTTATTATATTATCAAATATTATAAACTAATTTATTTTATTTAGTCTTTCCAAGAAATGGGACCTCCACGGTTTCATAGCTGCTTAAAGTTAACACTGTGGAGTTAGGGACTAAGATTATTGGGCCTGTGATGAATATGGATCCAATACTGGGCTATTTAGTTGGCATGGGCTTTACCTTCATAATGGGGGGAAGATGATGCTGCAAGCCTGCACCAAGGTCTTGGTTGTCTCCTGTCTGCCTTGCTGTGAAATTAAAAATAATTATTTTTATTTTTAAATAATTATTTTTAATATCTTAAAATGATTAAAAAATTAAAAACATGAAATGAACTTCATTTCCAAACGATACTCAGATTATCAAACCTTGGATTCAGTGCTGGAATAATTGACAAAACCAATTCAACTATCAAATGATTTAACTCCTATAAAAGCTTTTGTTTATAAATAAAGGGTGGGTTTTTCTAGCACGTGAAAAAAATTATAATTCAAAAATTATTTTTAAAAATAGTATAATTTAATTATTAATGATAATTTTTTCATGGTATCATTAATCTTATCATCAAAACTTTAAATGCATCTCTTTTTATAATTTAAACAATGTCATCTAAGAATTAAAAGAACTCGAGACATATGACCGTTTGCAGCTCAATAAAATATATTATTTTTTATTTTACTATTTTAATGTATTAAAAACATCCACTCTAGGTTCCAACAAATAACACCATTGGAACCACTAGATGAACATCGATGAAAACAAGAAAACATATCCTATATATATATATATATAAAGTGTATAAATTTAAAACTATTTATTATGGAGTGGGGAGGGGGGAGTATTACCAAGGAAAAAAAAGTTGAATTATTAGAATAGGGTAGAAAAAGAATTTGGGTTGGCCGATAGAGCTGGGCTTGGAATTATACTGATTTTCAGGCCTATTTGATTTGGACTTGTGCTTAACATGATGGGAACTGAAAAGGAATGGTCACTTTTTTGGTTGGTGTCAATTGTATTCCTAGTCAAGATTGGCTAGACTGACATTGTTCGGTTGAAGAGCGCGTGTCTATATATATATCCAGAGGGCAAGCATCCAGCAATTTAGAGCTATTTACATTGTGTCAAACCCAGGGATTTATGTGGATGAACTTTGATGCGTGGTTCTTTTACTAATTTCTGTCACAAAGCAACATTACATGCATGATAAAAGTAAAATTAAAAAAAAATGGTTTGTATATAAGATAACGGCTCAGAAATTTGTGAGATTCCGAGGGCAAATATCTATATATGAACTTTGGAACATTAAATTTTAATTCAGAAATAAACAAAAAAAATATTTCTTTAATCTTTTAATAGGTTTAGCTATTATTATAATGTTTTATTGCAAACCCTATAAAAATAGATTAAGTTTATAACTTTTCCTTGTAGTTCAAATTTAATTTATAACTATGAATATGGTTATAATGATAAATAATTATTGATTAAGAATACAATGCTCTTTTGTATTATACATAATATCTCACCATCAATTAAGTTTTGTTGCACTAATTCCAAAAAAGCACTCCCCCGATTAATTTTCAAAATACCGACCAATTAGCCTCATTCATGGACTGTATAAAATTGTGGCAAAGTTGCTATCCTCTCGGCTTTTGAGTGGTTTTGCGGGAATAATCAGTAACAATAAGACAAATTATTAATGTCTTTCTGATACCAAATGAAGTGGTTCATGGACTTAGAAGAAGGGCAGGCCATGGATTCTTAATTTAAAATTGATTTTCATTTGGCTTTTGACTTATATAGTCTTATGAGACTATTTTGACGAGATAATAATGAACATGGGTTTTTCTGAAAAATGGAGGATGATGATATATGAGTGTATATTTAAGTCTAAACTTGAAATTTTGATAAATGGTTCTCTTTCTAAGGACTTCAGTATCCAATGGTGATCCTCTTCCACCATTTCTTTAATTTTGACATTGTTTTCGAGGGTTTATTTGTGCTATTTCATCAAGCACATGCTTCAGTTTACTTCAGGAGTCTTTCTATTGATCAAAACAAGTCATATGTATGCTGATGACTCCTAATCTTTGTACCTAATGATTACAACTCTCTTATCCGCGTGAAATTGCTTCGAGATTGGGAGTTAATTTTCACAAAAGCTCTCTTCTTAGTATTAAACTGGATGATGTTTACACTATAGGCATGGCAAACTTTATTTTCTATCGTAGTGTCTCTTTTCCCTGTAAATATCTTGGTTTACCATTACGGGCTAATCCAAGTAGAAAGGTAAACTTTTAAGTCTGGCTGGTCGTTTATGTCTCATAAAATCACTCTTAATCTTCTTACAATTTTATTATATATCTATCTTCCTACGTCCAAAGGTATCCTTCGGGTTATTACCTCAATAAATAGGCACTATTTTTCAAGTGGACTTGGAGGCTTGGTGAGGATGATTTGGGGAGATGAAAACAATTTATCTTACACGGATAAAGGCCTACAATTCACATTGGTCTTCATGTTTTTTTATTGTTCATTGTCTCCAATCTCAAATGGTATATTTTCAGTTGTCATAAATAATGATCCAATTTTAGAGACCTTTAAAAAAGGCTGTTGTATTAAAGTTAGGAATGGAAAGAGGACTAGATTCTGGATTGATTGTTGGGTACAAGGGCAATTTTTGTAAAATTTATTTCCTAGATTATATATTATATAGTCTTTCTATTCAACAAGATGATGTTATTATAGATGTATGTTTTCTAAATAGTACTATTGTGAATTTGAGTTTAACTTTGAGGACGATTTTGTGTTAAGTAGAAATTGATGTTATCTTCCAGGTTGATTATGGAGTATAATTTAACCCTTTTGGATTCAGTTGATACATAGACAATAGACTAATGAAAATGATGGTAACTATAGTGTTAAGTTAGCCTGTTACAACATGGATCAGATTCAATATCCTAAAGTTTCTTGATTTTCTACTTTATTATGGTAAGGACTGACACCCCAAAAAGTTGATATGTTTATTTGACTTCTTAATAACAATATATGATCAGTGACGCGCAAGCACTTTGCTCTATATGTGTAGTTACTTTTGAATCAATTTAGCATTTTTTTCTTACATTGTCACTACTTGTGGAGATTGTGAAGTAGATTTATTGACTGGTTAGGAATGATCTAGTGCATTCTACAACAGATAAACATGTATTATTGGAATGAAAACATCTTGCAACCTGTAAATTTTAAAAGAATGTTGTGATATCTTCTAGATTGCTAGAAACATGTTGATCTTCACTGTGGAGCAATGAATTGGAATGATGTATGTGAGTTTATTCCTCTTCACTTGATATCAGAATTGAGAAACTTCAATAGTAGATTCTTCTATACAGGTTTAGATTTATTTAGAGGCCCAAAAAACATTCAGTTTTGGAGTGACTAATGCCTTAAACTATTTTTCTTTTGGTTTTCTTGTTGTTTCTCTACAGATTTATTTTGGTTTATATTCTCTGAAACCCTTCATTTTTTTCACTTTGTCATTTACTTAATGGAATAGGAACTTTAATAATAAATTGGTTTCTATCAAAATAAATAATTTTTTACATGATATAAACTAGACAATTGTTAATATATTTCTTTCAAAATACTTTAATTTCTTTTAATTAAAATTTAAATTGACTTTAAAAATTATTTTTTTCTTGTAATTAAGCCATTAATAAATTCAATTAAACCTTCAAAATTTTCAATTAAATCATTAAACATTTTATTTTGAATTTTTCTTCTTAAATTGATTTTTCTTGATCAATAAGCCTTTCAATTGAATATACACTATCAATTTTTTCAATCTTATATATTTTAATTTTCATCAACTAGTCTTGGGTAATTTCCTAAGTTTTCTAATATATTATTCTCACTAATATATTTTTTTTATTTTTTCCTAATATTTTTTTAATTTTTGTATTCCCTTTTTTTTCTTTTGATTTGTTTGTTTATGTGGAGACCTAAAAATAGATAATAACAAATTATATTTAGTATGACATTTTAAATATAATTTAAAAAATTAAAATTATTTAAAAGAGAAAAAGAAAAGAATTCAGAGTCAAGTCAGGTACACACGTGATGAATGGAGGATATACTTCATTTCATCCTATTCATTTGGATGATGGTTATTAATATATCCAATGAATGCAAGTATATGAAAAACCTGCACCTACCTACGATTTAGGAGAAAATAGAAGCAATATACTCATCTTGCCATTGAAAATCCAATTCTCTATTATTTTTTCACTTTGTATCACTTATTTATTAAACACCTTTGAACAAAAAAAAATATATAAATCAAATCATAAAAATGTTTCAAATTACAAAAAAAAAAAAGATTTAAGAAGTTTTGACACTTGCTACATTTTTCTTCATAACACCAACTTTCTTTATTCTTAAAAACAAAACAAAACAAAATATATAGAGGTTCATAATAGACAATTTTTGTAATACTAGAAGGTTTCAACCATAGTTAATTATAATTTGGAGTCAACCTTATTATGAATTTAAAGTTAACTGGAATTAAAATAATTTTTAATTTTTTAATTAAAAACAATATTATTTTAATTAAAAAACTCATTAATCCAGCTTAAACCAGTTCATGAGTTAGTTGATCAAAGGGTCTTATAACTTTTATTTAAGCTAAAATTCATCGAATTATTTTAGGCTGGCATTTTTGTTTATATATATAAAAAAAAAAATTCTTTCATATTTGTTTTATCTGACTTGTCATCTTAAGTTTAGCTCCCTCTAAAATATAATTCTGATTTGACTTCCGCAATGCTTCTTTTTTCTTTTTCTTCTCTCCCTGTAATTTATCTCACAGGATATATATGGGGATAGGTTGTAAGTTGCAGCTGTCAATAACTGTAAAGGAGAATACATAATGCATTGCATACTGCTTCGCTAACGTTACACGTATTTTTTAAATCCGTGATATTTCGGGTCTTCAGGATTAGGGTTTGGTTTTTGCAGGGCAAAAAACAGACCAATAACAAGAGATAAATCATAAACACGTAGAATAATAATAACAAATATTTGGAAGGACGAAAAGATAAGCAGATTGTAACATCATTCATACACAGCTTCTTTTTAGTTTTGATGGTTGCAGCAACCTTAGGGTGTTGTTGAACCGATCCATCCATCCATAGATTGGATGGTTTCTTCTTCTTTCTTTCAAACATATAAAATTAATTTGAATTATTTCTTACAAACACACTGTAGTAAGAATCTTAATCATTAAAAAGTAAGGAGAGTTACATTAAGGGTGCAAGAAGAAGGAGAGATAGACAAAAATAATGATTCTTGCATCTACACGTTTTTGAAGAGAAAAATCTGCGAGAGATTTCCCAGGTTCCTCAATTATAACCCACGGATAATGGGATTTTTTGTTCATGGTTCCCCAGGATTTGGTCAAAGGCTGTCGCCCAGATTATAATTAATCAACTAGCCTATGTGGTGCCAAAAAACAAATACATACATATATATAACATCGACATGGACGCTTCTTCCTTTCTCTATTATTAAAGCTAACCTCCCTGAAAAACATGAGACAAAATCTAGATAGATATTGTTAGATTTCCAATTTGCAGTACACTTAGTTTTTTATTGTTAGAAGTTATTTTTATATTGGTGTTTTTTTATAATTCTTTGGACAGTAATGGTGGTGGATTGGTGATGGTTGTTATCCATGCCATTCAGCTACCATTTTTTCCTTAATTTGGTTGCTTGCCCATCCCATTATTCTGCTCGCTTATACTAATTATAATTTTTTTCTTTTTTAAGAATCAAAGTTTTTTAATTGCAATTTCATCATTTCAAGTAATATTGATGTGATTTTAAACTTTAGTTTGTATTTTCTCACATATACAGAGCGTAAATGAATATTTTGGTGGTGAATTGAACAGAAATTTTGTTAGTTAAACATAGAAATTAGAAGAAGAATGATTAAATTTAACAACCAAAAAAAAAAAACACGCCCAACTTTGTTACCGGAACTTAAAACTTAAATTTCCCTACATAGTTTTTACTTCATTTGTTGTGTGGTTACTGTTATTTTAGTATTTCAGATTTTTTAAAAAAAATAGTTTTTTTTAGTCTTTAGAAGTTGTGAGAAAAGAGAAAAAGCTACTAAAAATAGCAATATTAGTATCAATTGCTTTGTCTTTTAAAAAAGAATTTGATGAAGGTAGTTTTATTCTTTAAAAATATTAAAAAAGTTGATCTAGTTCCTTAAAGTATTTTTATTTATTAAATTTTTATTTTTTTTAGAGAGATTAGATTTTTTTTGGGTTAAAAAAAGGGTTTGTAAGGATTTCTAGGGTGTATTTAAATAAAAATAGATTGACAATGAATTTTTAAATTCATAAAACTCATAATCAATTTTTTTTTATCACCATATATGGTTAGAAAATATTGTAAGAGATAACAATTGTGTATCATAATAAATAATATGTCATATGTTATATATATAAAAAATTAAAGTGGAAGGCATATTGCTTCTTAATTTTATTTTATTTTTGCATGCAAGCTTGGGTTTTTGAGTTGCAATTCATGCGCTGCCCTAACCTGTTGAATTCAAAAATTTTAATTTATTTTTTAAAATTTTAATTAATAATTTCCTTTATTTATTTTTAACTCATCTTCAATTATTTTATTAAAATTTAATTATTATTCTCTCTCTTATTTTTTAAAATTATTTATTTATCTTAAATAGTATTTATTGTTATTTATTTTATAATATTTTAAAGAGATTATTATAATGTATCATTAATTTTTTTTCCTTTTATATTTTATATAAATCAATTGTATTTGCATGATGTGTTTATAAAAATAAAAGCCATTTGTTCTTGGCAAGATAAAATAAATAAAATAGTATAAATTAAAAAGAAAATTTGAGGTTAAAATTTTGCATATACTTATATCTTTTACTTTTAGAAAAATATTATCTTTTTTATTTAATTATTTAGTTATCATTAATAAAAATTTCATGGTTTAAAGTTATATTTTTTATAATTTATTTTATTATATATGAATAATATATTCACATTTTTTTAATTAAAAGGTTATAATACTTGAAAACACATCCATAAAATCCATATTTTTTATTATATTATAAATTAGCTTGGAAGACTACCATGCCGTAACGTTAATTACAAGATTAGTGCTGTAGTAGTATATTTTAACCGTTTTCTTTTGACCCCATATCCTTTTCTTCTTCTCACACTGTGAATCAAAACCGCAAGTCTACGATACTTTGACCACTTGCCTCCCCCATCACCACCTCCCTCCCTCCATCTCTCTCCCATGGCTAACCCACCCTGATCTTTTGAGAGAAACCGCGAGCAGAAGCAGCTCTGTTTGGGAGATGAAGATGCTAGAGAATCACCTCTCTCTGTCTGTTTTACTTCTCAAAGAAAACCCTAATTCACTACGGTACGCCTCGTATTAGGCTTAAACACAAGGGAACGGAAAACACGCAAAGAGAGTGAGCTTAATTCCATTTTTCTTTCTATCTCTCTTTCTCTTTCTTCTCTGATGGAACTATCAATTTCATGATCCGTGGGTTGTTTATTCCATTCTTTACAACAATAACACACCCTTTTTTCGGAAGACAGAGTAAAAAAGCAAGCCGCACGCTGTCTTCTTTTGCAGATCAGAGCTTTAAAGACAACTTGGGTACTTTTTCTGATATAGCTCTCCTTGATTTTATCTCGCAGAAGATCTTTCTCTTTCTTTCTTTCTTTCTTCCTTCTTTATAATATATCATGCTTTGTTTTGGAGGTTCTTTCTCCCCCTTCTTAAAATGAGCCTGTGTGTGTGAATTACAAGTAACATCAGCAAAAATCTCACTGCATACATATCTCTGTTTTCTTTGACGTCTTTCCCTTTTTGTTTTTCTCTCTTTTTCTTGAAGAAAAATGGATTCTAGCAATAGTGGAAGTATGCAATCCTCAAGTGGTGGAGATGAAGAGTACGATTCATCTCGCGCTGAGTCAATCTCAGCTTTCTTTAACAGCAACAATAACAAAAACAACCCTTTCAGCCATGTTCGTCCCATGCCTGGTAACCAACCGCCAGAACCAGACCACCACCACCACCACCAACCCCACCACTCTTCTTCATCTTCAACTATGTTTTTTGACCCTTTTCCAAACTATTTTGATCCTTTAGCACCATCATCATCATCATCAAGATCACCACTACAATCACTTACGAACCCAAATTCTCTCCACAACCTTGATATGGTCTGGTCAAAGAACTTAAGATCTGACCCCAATTGCACTGATCTTGGTGGGTTCATTTCCTCTTCCTTACCAACCCAACAGCTCACCAACCAAACTCAAAATAGAACCACTTTTCAGTCTCTACCATCACATGGACAAGAAAGTGCTACAAGAGTTCCAGTTTCAGGGACAAATGATAAAGTCAGCAACACTGCAGGGATTAGAAACCCGAAGAAAAGATCAAGAGCTTCTAGGCGTGCACCTACAACTGTCTTGAGCACGGACACCACCAATTTCAGAGCCATGGTTCAGGAGTTTACAGGGATCCCTGCACCACCCTTCACATCTTCAACTTTCCCAAGGAGCAGGCTTGATCTATTTGGGACTGCAGCCTCCACTTTGAGATCACCTGTCTCTCACCACTTGGACCCTTCACCACCCCCCTACCTCTTAGGACGTTTTGCTAAAAAATCCCAACCACCTCCACCACTGGCACCACCATTTGTCCCTTCAGGTTCTGCTGCATCATCATTTTCTGCTTCTATGGTTGATGCTATAGCTTCCACTACTACAACCAACATCAATGGCACTTGTACTAACACCACCACTTCAAATAATGTCCCTTTAACATCCATTAAATACCAACTACCTTCTGATTTAGGCCTTTTGAAACAGCCACATAACTTGCTCAACCTCAACGTCCAAAACCCAATTCACAATTTCCACCCACTTCTTCAAGCCCCGCCCAAATACCCGCTTCCAGATTCACCCAATATTCTTGGCACCACAAAACCACAACAAGGTTCTTTAGAAATTCCTTTAAATGTTTCACATCTGAAAATGGTTGTTTTAGAAGAGTTCGGGTTGAACCATGACCATGTTAACACAAACCTTTCAGGCTTTCAAAACATAGTGTCATCATCATCACCCTCAGCAGATGTAACGTTAGTGACAAGAAGGGATCACAGCAACAGTCTTACAAACTGGGGAGATGGGGCTGGTTCAAATGAGGTTGATCATCATCACCATCAACAACAAGGTCTTTTAAGGTCCATTAATGGTGATTACAATAACTCAACCCAGCGTGTTACAAATGGGAAAGTTAACTTCTTGGCTTCATCATCAGATTTTTGTGGTGACCATAAGCTGGGGCAAGAGAATGCGGCTACAAGAAGTGAAGGTACGATGGAATCATGGATTTGTTCTTCTGATTAGGAATATAAATATCTTAATATATGATAATCACCATTAAGAACTATAGGATAATGAGATCATAATCAGAGAGAGAGCGAGAGAGAAAGAATGAAGATGAAGAAAATAAAGCAAGAATGGCGGTGAGTATCTATGTTGATGCATGAAAGAGGAATATTTTTTGTCTCTCCACCTTAACCATGACTTTTGGTTAACCTAATTAGGACACCTTTTTTTTTTTTGTATTTTATCTTATTTCAGTTTCAATCTCTCCTAGTTGTGTAAATACTAGCTCTCTCCCTTTTTTTTACATTTTTCCATGTATAAATTTCTGATCCTTGTACATCCCTATACAAACGATCATGGCCCTTTTAGTTTTCCTTTCTTGATGGTAAAATGCTTTTAGTTTAATTGTTTCTTTTATTAACTTCACAATTTTTCTCTAGGAATTGGAATGTTTTTATATGATTTTTTTTATTTGAAACCTATTTTCTCTCCTGCATTACATAATATGCTCTAATTTCTTAGCTAAATTTGATAACTATTTTTTGTATGGTCTTCACATTGCTTGTTGGTTTTTCTAGTTGACCATTACAAGGAGAGCGTAGCATGAACAATGTGAACGATGAAACACGGAACCCATCGAAGTGTGATATTCCCTCCTATTTTCATCACTTGTGTGGTTTTTGGTTATCAAGAAAGGGGGAAAAAAAACAAAAACAAAAACAAAAACCCATGTTGTTTTATGCCACCTTAAGCAAAAAACAAGACTTAGCGCATGAGTTTGGTATTTTGTCTGGTTTTGTTCCATCCATGATCGTAGGTATGGGATTTATCATTCTAATATCCCCTTGTTAAATAACGTTTCGTTAAAAAAAAATCATCTCCCTGATAAGTTTGTGTGATGCCTAGGGAGTGATTGGTGGCGGGATTTGGGGAATCCTTAGCCGCCGCGATCTTTTGTTAGATAAATCAAATCTCTTCTCGTGGTGCTGTGTTTTTCTTTATTTAACTCCTCTCCTTGTTCCATTCGTTTCTACTACACGAATACCAGTTCTTACACGTTCACTGTAGTAGCATGATTTTTTATGGAACTTTACTCAAGAATATGCATTAAACAATGCTATTTAATATTCTTTGAATAAATATAATAGGAGTTATTGGTGAGATGAAGTGTTTTAGTTGAGTAATGCTAAATTTATAATTTATTATAATGCAAAAGTTTAACTATTGAATATGCAGATCTTAAATCTACGTACTTATAGAATCTTTATCGGACATAAAAAAATTTCGGGAAGATTTGTAGCTAAATTTTCCAACAAACTCATTACGGAGAGGTAGCTTTAATTATTTTTTCACAAATTTAAAAACGAGAAACTCCTTTCGATTTAAAGCTTCAGATTTCCACAGAAAAAATAGATATAAAGTTTTTGATCTTACAAACTTTATTTCAAATACTATTATATGTTTCTGTTTACGTAATGTTACTTAAGTTTGCTAACAAACTAAAGTATGTATGTATGGTAATTGGAGGTTTTGATAAAATTACATAATGTTTCTTTTGAATCTTTGTGGAAAAGATATAATCAGATCAACTTTCTTCATATATTGAAATTATTTCTTAAAAAGCTTAAATACATCATCTACATCTAAAAAATATATATCTAAAAAGAAAATTATGCTTGTAGCAGCATATGCAATACATTGTCAGTGTAAAGGCAGCACCAATTAGAGACCGACGGTGCCTGTGGGACAAAAGCTCCATTTCCATGCTGGTTATTGAATACATTAATAAAATGCTAGGCGGTATTTTTAAAAAAACCAAAACTTTATGTGAAAAAATAAAGCTTTAAGAAACCATGGGCAGGCATTAGAAATTGCATAATCTCGCTTTCCAGGTGATCTAGTTTGCATTTGAGGAATATTTATAATTAGATATCGGAACATATGATTTGATTATCACAAAGTTTACATTGAAAAATATGGGTGCATTATCACCTAAAACCAATTTTCTGAGATTCGCAGACAAAGAATGTGTGGACAAGAATAATATTTAGCTGCAACTTCGCTTTTAAAACACTAGTAATACGGGGTTAGTAATATTAAACGTATTTTTTAGGTGTATTACAGCTTTCTAGATACTTGATTGAAAGTAACATCTTGTTCAGGGGAAGCAAAACTATTTTTTTTTAAGGCTTCATAAAGTTTGTCGATATTGAACTTTTTGCACACACCCTGTTACCACCAGTCGATATTGAACTTTTTGCACACACCCTGTTACCACCAAGTTCTTCACTGATTAAATCAAACTGCAACTTAAAGACTCTAGAAGATTTTTATTCTCTGTAATTAGTCGTTCTCATGCAAAATATGTTCTGAATTCTAATGGATATTCTGTGTTTTCTCAAATAAACTACTCCAGATATATTTAGAAATCCAGTGATAATTAGTTACTCTTCTTAAATGCCAAAATCCATAAAAACATGTTAGCAATATTTCAAACAAGAAGCCCAGGCATCAAATCAACCATGGGAAGATGCTAGTTTGTATAAAAAAAACCCTCAAATATTTACCACCCTTTCAATTAAATGCAATGCACAAGCATGCAGTCATGCCAAATCCAAAGGTTTTGCTTCCATAACTAATACCATCATTCCTGGTTCGACCCACCCATGCAATGGACGCGAAAGCTTAAGCAAAGGCTAGGCCTACCATTTAAAGGCACTTATTATCGTATTAAAAAAAAATTACAAACATTTTGTCCGGCATTCAGTTCAAATTGTAATCTTTTTTTAAAAAGAAAAAATCCGTGTAGATGTAGATGTAGATGTAGGGTTTTGTCAGAGCATGATACCTGACGACAGATCATTCCCGAGAACGAAATTGTTTTTTTTAATCGAGAAGAAGCACAAAGCCAAATAGTAGAATTTCTCAAAATAAGAGAAAAGGTTCACATAGCTAATTAAGCAGGCACTCCTCTGAAACAGTTATCATGATCAAAACTGGGAAATATCTTTTGCATGAAATGGAGATATAAAACTAAAAAGTAGATAATCTTTTTTTCATCCCATTGATTGATAGATCATGATCTTTTTCACTTCAATTATACAATATCTACCACTGCCACCTTTGGTATTTAAAATTTGAATGATGAGAAAGGGCCGGATATGGTTATGTAGCTTGGGAGTGGTGCGGCTTTAAAATTTTGTGAATCTTTTTGCTAAAGGGAAGACATGTATACATATGAATTATGAATGGTTAACATATAGGATTCTGGCTATAAACTTTTATAAAGGGTCCCCTTCCTTTCTCACTATTCATCCATGTTTTACTTATCCAATGCTTTCTCAAGGAAAATAAATTTCAAATGATTAGCCATGGGATTTTGTGAGTTATAAAGGGCCAGCCACAGGCAGGCATTTTGCTGATAGACGGAGAGAGAGGAGGGTGGTGTGACTTGTGACCCTTCTTTTAGCATCATGGGTTGGTCCATGCCTGTGAATATAACTATAGCCTTTGCGCTTTAGCAATGATGGCTTCTCTCTTCACATCTCTCAACCCACAGGCCTATGTCAAAGGCTGAGCAGTTTCACAAACTGGCAAAGACATCATTTTTTCACCCTCTTTCTCTGTACAGAAGTATTAAAATGGTGGTGCCCTACATTTTCTAGCCAAGCTCAAAAAGATGGACAACTTTTGACATCCTCGTCGAATGGCTCGCTCCCTCCATTTCCTCCCTTGAAGCCATTCCCTCATTTGAAAAGGCATATATTCAAGTGCTCAATACCGGAAACTCTCATACTTTCATATTTGAAGAATAATAGTATCATATTCGAAAGTCCACGTCTCATGTTTAATTTAGTCCAAGTTTCTTTCCTAATACTATATAGTATATATTAAAAAAGAAAAGAGAAGAGAAGAAACCAGTTATGGCTAGAGCTAGCCCCACTGCCCAGATCCAATCTTACTTACCTTTTGACTTATGTGCACCTCAACTTTGCAGCATGGGTCTCCTAATCAACATATTAGCTATGCATCTATATATGGAACACGTCACGTCCATGCCTGCTATGTGTGTGTGTAGACTATTCAACCAAAATGCCTCATCATCTAGGGATAAGGTCTTGCTTTTTATTGTCGTATTAGATTATGTTCGGGAATAAAATTGAAATTAGAAGGGAAAAAAATAAGGTGATGTGATTGATATTGTCGATCCATGCATTGTTTGGATAGAAGAGGAAAACAAAGAGCAAGAAACTAAAAAAAAAATTAAAAAAAAATAAACAAGGGGAAGATTCTAAAAAGATTGAAATTATTATTATATCTCGATTCCTAGATCCACCATCATCTATAAAAGATAAAAAATATTATCATTTTATTAGGCTTCATTCTCCTACGCATTCACTTCAATTTAAAGAGGCTTAAGTTTGTTCATGGGAGAATTTTTTTAATCCATTTTCTTCTCCTACTGTTTCCCATTACTCTAATGTTAGGAAGAGATTCACTGGGATTTTCATTTTTCTCCCCCATTGCCCTTTTCTATTTTACCCTTTATGCCTCAACAGTAGCCAAATCGATTGTAAACAAAAGACTTATCAAAATGGATTAGATTAAATTTCTTAATTTTTTTTTTATTCCCAAGTTAACGCCTAAAACCCTAGAATCCTCAACCATTCTGCACTCAATTTTGTGTTTCATTTTATGTTCACCATGTGCTTCATTCTACAAATCGTCTCATATACGATTTTCTATGAAATATTTGTAAAGACATAAAGGATCCCTATCAATTCCTTGTTATACTATCTAAACTTATTTTGCTAGGAGTTTGATAATCAAGATCTTCATTATTAAGCCTTTACGTATCTACTGTCAACTCTTGGAATTCCAAACTAAAACCAAAGTAACGATTTTCCTTGTAAGAGATACATTAAGATTGTCTCGACTTAAAACGAAGAGAAAGAAAAAGGAAACACATGCCAGTTCTTAGAGATAGCTCAACTATCTGTCATTGCATAATTAACAATGCAGATTCCAAATAATTAATGCTAAGAACCTTGAAGGAAAAAAATTTGATAATTAAAGGAAGAAATTATTGGAATTATTTTGTTTTGGTTTTAGAAGAAAAACCAACTTCATGAATTTCTTGCATTCTACAGATTAAAAACGAATATTTTCTCCATCAACTTGTGAACATACCTTGTGATTCATAGTTGTAATATGAAACTAAAGGGCTATATAACAAGTTTTATTGTAAACTTATTACGAAACGTTATTAACCCAAGTGTATATTGTCTCCGAATTTCCTCTTTTATTTTTTAAATCGAAGTCTTTTTATCTCTTGACTTATCTCAAAGATCATTGTTTTTAATATTACAGAAATTTCGAGCTGATAAAGTTAAGTCCAAGATTTTTAGTTTGATACCCATACACTCATAAATTAAGAAGCAAAGTAAAGTTGGAATTTCAAGCAAAACTTTACATAGAAATTATAAAAAGATATCAGTGTATATAGATGTTTGAACGTCCTGGTTCTGTGCGTAGAACTATTACTCCTACAATGAACTCGATTTTGTAGAGAAAAAGACTATGCAATTAGGTAATCTTGTCTTCTTCTTGCTCTCCTTAAATATGTTTCTGCCTCTTACTTTCTACTTATCTCTCCTTACTTATGTTTTTTTTTTTCCCCTTTCTCTTCTGTAGTCCCAAGGCCTTTTTTATAGTAGAATTTCAATATTTTTAGTACAATTGGATCTTTGAAGATTATCTTGATGAATTTGGACCGTAAAAGCTTGGATGCTGGTCACTAACCCTCATTCGCTTGATTTGTACGGAGAGAATCAAGTGTTGAAAGCCGAACTTTAAACAAGAAGGGAAATTTGGGATTATGGTATGAAGGAGATGCTAATTGGGTGGTCATATTTGACTCAAAATCTGTAAGTGATTCTCAAATTTAAACCCTAATTTCTTGCACCATGAATTTATTCGAACTATTAGAGACCATGTTTCTCTTATTTTTATGCCACCAAGAGGATCAATTAAGTTCAGAATTAAGTCCTAATAATGCATTAGAGTCAACTGTTCCAACATCTTTTAATACCTATAATTTCTACAGAATTTAGAAAAAAATGATGTTGTTTCCATTCCAATCTTCATCCTTTGTTGTTCTTTTTTTTTATTAGAACATTTTATTTCAATTAATATGAAACGGTGTTGTTTGTTGTCCTTAATAAGAATCAATTTTCAAAATTTAAATCAAATTGAACATCAATTTGTTCTCTACCTTCCTGTCTTTCGCTCCATAATCCTTTGATTTCTAATTTTTTTTTGATAGATTTTTATTTTTTTCTTTTAATTTCTTTCATTTTAGACCTTGATTGAATAAGAATATGTTTTCTAAATTCTCCATTTTATTCATTTCTATCATCGGTCCTTCAATTCTTTATTTTTAAGCCAAATATCATTTTTTTCTTCAATTAAATCATTAATTGAATTTCTAACATAACTATTTATTTAAAACTCATCCTTAAACTTCAAATTTCTTTCAATCTTAGACAAATTAAATTAAATTAAGCCCTTTTATTAGTTTCTTCTTCAATTATGGCCCAAAATTTATTTTTTATATTTGTATTTTTTTATGATTTTTCATGATTTAAAAATAAAGTAAAAATAATGAAATGATTGAAATTAACTAAATTTATTGAAAATACATATTTTTTGGATTTTTTTTCTAATTTTTGAAATGTGTATAAAAATGAACGTAAATAATTAGGTTACAATAGACCTCAGCTTTAAAAAACCCTTTACATGTTTTATACACTAATTTCAACAGTTTAGTCCTTCAAAGATAGAAACTTGACTCTCTATCTCTTTAAGAAATTGACATGTTTGGCTCTCTTTTCTCAAAACAATTTTAGTTCAATCCTTAACAACAAATTTTAATTATTTTTTTACCTATAGAGGATATACACCGGAACACATTTAAATATTTATCTCCATATTTATGTTAAAAAAAAAAACTTCCCTTTAAACAATTGGTTTTAGATTCATCTTTACTAACAAAAAAGAAACTCCACACATACTAGAAATAAGGGAGACAGTCTGGCTGCAATTACAAATGGCAATATATAAATCAAACGAAAGACTAGCTAAGATGTCTCGTTGTGTTTTTTTTTTAATTTAAAAATATATTTTAGCTAAGAATTTTAGAATGAAGATTTTATATTTTCATATTAGAACCCATTTTTGTATAATTAGGTAGGATTTTTATGAAGCTGTTGTGCTTACAATGCTTTAACTCTGTTTTTCTTTTCTTTTTCTTGAAGCTAGCTTGTCCCTATTCCCAACTAAAACGAATTGATAATTCGATATTATCTTAATTAGTCTTAACTTCGTCATCAGGTTTTATTTTTATTCGGTTATCAGAATTTTATTACTTAGATTATAAATTTTATGAGTACTATTCATTTTTTATTATCTAAATTAGATCCCTTTCACACTACTTAATGTGGCTCACACCTTTTATTATCCAATTTTGTACCTCCACGAATTTTTTTCTCATTGCTTCATCTTTTTCATTTAAAAAAGTTCTTTGTTCGCTTTTATTGTCTATTTTTTTTATCATCTAATTAAAATTAAATTAACTTATTAAATTTGATAATTTTTATTTTTTTAAATACACTTGAAGTACCTAAATATTATTTTTTATAATAAAAAAATCATAGATTTTACAGCATAGCGTAAGCAATAATAGTCGTTTAGGACTAAAATTAGTCAAGTAGATGCGCAAACGAAGCTCTATAAAATGAACTTAAAATTGATGAGGTGTCAAGGCCATCGAATTGCCTTCTGAATTCATCCCATATATCACTTCATCTATTTCATTTGACAATACCGACATTAATTTCTACTGTCGGCTGTAGCAATATATTCCTGTGATTAAAATGATAAGAAGTTACGAAATTCATAGAAAACTTATTGGAGATTGGAGATCACAATGTTTTTTTCTTCCTTGAGCAACCCTAAAAACTCTCGCAAGTCAAATTTCTTAGCTTCTCTGCAGGTTTGTACACCTTTTAAAAGATCAAATTTCTTTTCTTTGGTTCGTGAATGTGCACGCTACTACTTAAGACAGGACGTGAGGATTTAAATTCTTTCAAAAAGATGAACATGCTGAATTTCATTGCTTTATTTCTTTTTCCCCCTTTTTCCATATGCTGATGGAGCTGATGTTCTTGGATTCGTTTTCAAGCATCCGTGGTGAAATAAAGAATTATATACGAAGATACTCCTGTGCACTATCTGGCACTCTAAATTTATATTGATTTTATCAATCGTCTGATTATACTACATGTTAAAATTGATGATGCGGTGCCAAGAAATATTCCCCCATTGATAAATCTAGTTGCTACGACTTCCTTCGGGAAGACTTTCGGAAGTAAATTCAGTTTAACAGTAACTCCAATAGAGTGTTTTTTAAATTTAAAAAATATGAAATTTTATTTTATTTTTTTTACCTGTATATTGTTTTGGATAATCTTAATATAATAATAACAAGAATAAAAATAAAAAATATTTTATATATATTTTTAATTAAAATCCAAAATAGCATTACAACACACGAATGTGGTCCTTATTTAACATCATTGCTTGTCTGCCTTGGTGGGATCCACAATTGTCTGCCACTACCATGAAGTTAAAACACTGCAAGCATAGTTTCCACAAAGCAAGATGTCCCTTTTTATTCCCTCCTAATCAACTAACCTCCTTGATTAGATTTAACCACAAAGAGTTTAAGGTTACAAAGAGACGTTTTACACCATTCGGAAACAGATCTTGATGCTACCCTTGTACAATTCTCGCAATGATTAATGATAGTTTCTGGGCCTGGTTTATTGGGATTTTGATGGCTTTCTGCAGAATTCCACATAATAAAGCTAACTACGATGAAAAGGGTACGCTAAGTTTGTGGAAAATCTTGGAATCATTTCTTTGAAACTCTTCAGATTTGCTAGTGGCCCGTGTAGGTGCCTTACGATGAGGAGATAATGTAATGGTATAGGCCGGCTGGATGCTTGGAATCGAACAAGAACATGTATGTTTGCAGCTGAGGTTTAACAGGATCACAGTTTTTCCAAGGCAATAAAGTTTTTTGTAGGGTAATGACGGTAGAGTTCGAGGAGAAAAGAGGAGGATAGTACCGCTGGAAGAGAGAACATTTACAGCGATGGCTTTCCTACAGAATCGCAGAGGCATGTCAACTTTTTAATAAATATTGGAGTGCTCTTTGGATTAGATTTGTCTGCCAGCAAAAGCCCACAGCAAGAACACATTGAGAATGTGGCACCAGTTGGAGACAGAGGGTTGTGTGGACCCTTCTCAAAACCACCCCGTCCTTTCCCTCATCACGTTTGCTCCTCCTCCATCATGCCATCTCCCATAGCGCATATTAATTAATATTAATGCATCATGGCGTGTGAGTCAGCTGAGGAAGCCACATCATTCCTGGGACCCACTCTATCCGCTCGGGGCCTGGCCACACAAATATTAGGGCAAACCTGACAAATGTCCCCATTGTAATTACTGGGTTGATATTAATTTTAATTCAAAGGGAATTATATCGATTTATTTTCAGAAGATTTTGATTTTTAACCGAGCTTTTTCGTTAGAATTCTTTGACACAAAACATTTTGATGTGCATCATGGGAATGACAATCCATCGAATCACTCACGGCACATCACATTTAGTCTCCAATGAAACAAAGTCCACTCTTAAAAAAAAAAAAGAGTAGAATGTGTTGTGAGTGGATATTTTAGACATATTTCTTTTATACAGAAAAATATACTTAGTTGAGTGCTTTAAAACCCAAACACTGATTTTAAGAGAATGGACAGGAAAGATGTTTGTATTAATAATTGGAAAAAAAAATCAGGCCATCCATAAATGTCTTGCGACAAAAAGTTACTACAGGCTTTGGGAATTCATTATTAGGTTATTGTTTCGTGTTATAAATGGGTTAGACCAAAACAAAATTTAACATACAAAAAAAACTCAGATAACCAAAATGAACCAGCAATGTGTGGGTTTATCACATGAAATAGTTTTTTATAATAAATATTAAAAAGAAAATATATTAGATTGAACTCACTTAATACAAGTTAATCATTTATCTTCGCTGGAAAATTAGAGGATGAGTTTTTTAATTTAAAAATATATTTTTAACCACTTTTTACTTAAAAACAACTATAAAATATCATCAAATCCTTTATAAACCATTTAATAACTCAAAAATAAATTAAAAAAATCAAAATTCAATCTGAACTACAAAAAAAAACTTTTGGAGCTTAAATCTATTATCCCAAATAAGTTTAGAGACAAAAACCACTGATCAAACTTTTTTTAATGAATAGAACTCGTTTACTTCAACAACGATGATTTTCATTGTTGGATAGTAGCTGAATTGATTAAAAAAAAAAATAATTTTAGGGACTTTCTCTAACTCAAAAATCAAAATGCAACAAAAATGAAATTTCACGCCAAATTAATTAAAAATATATTTTCCAAGAATCTTTGAGGGCCATGTTATTTCTCTTTATTTTACACTTCAATTCTTCTTCTTTCTTTTTTTAATTTGTTTGTCCTTGAGATATTTTTACAAATTAATTAATAGTCTGGCCATTCAACACTGTGATTGAAAGAAAAATATTAAAGACCGAAAAAAGAAAAGGGCAGCAAAGCTACGGACGTTTTCGTATGTTTAATAATTTGCCAAGTTTTTCCGGCCTTCCCAGTGACTTTAGGTTATTAAGGTCATTACAAACCATTCCTAATTATTTAAGTGATTTTTGGATCTGACTTAGAGGCCCAAGGTCATCATTCATCTCGGGCTGGGCTTTGAGCCCAAATTCCATAGAATCCATTTTGTGATTTAAGTGTATCCAAATTTTGGAAAGCAATCCTTGGACCTCAAACCCCACTCGAGGCTCAATGGGTCTACGAGGATTAAACTGAGCTCAGCCCAAGAACGAGTCTTGAATGAACAATTTCATTATGAATTCCTGGGCTCGTCAGCAAGTTAAACTCACTCCATTTTGATTACGCCTCAGGCTCGGTCAGAAGGCAAAGACAAAACCCACGAAGAGAACGATTCTCGGCCAAGGCCTAATTCACCAAAATCTCAGTCGAAACCCGCGGAAGAGTACCATGCGCAAAAATACAAAAACAGTCCCTGAAGTCTTACAGCATGTCAGGCATAAAATTCTATTTACTCACAAATGCAAAACAAGCACCTCTAGAATGGGTAAAGGTAAAGCAAATTCCAAAAAAGTCCTACAACTCCAATGACCATGTGATAATTTAATTCATGACATTTGGATTCGTGTCACGGTTGATGAGGTTGCGAAAAACTTCTTACAAAAAACTAGGTTTTTATGGTTTGCAAAAGACATGTGAGGCAGCGGTTGTGGTTGGACTTATTTCTAGGCTTAAGTTTTATGTGGATTAAAATGCTTTCCAATGCTGTTTTTATGAAATAATATAGATCTTGCAACGTAAAAGAAAATATAAAGGAATGTTTTATGAAAACTTGCCTCCTTTACACAGTGAATTAAGGTATTTATAGATCTTGATTATATCAACTTACTTTAAATACAAGGAGTGACTTAACAAGTGATTGGTGGAAATATTGATATTCTATATTAATTGTAAAGTCTTGCCCTGTTATTGCTGGGAATATTGATTAATGTCGATGACATCTTAACTTAGAAATAGTCATTCATCGAGATAATAAAATCCAGGGAGGGACTAGATTGTTTGGAATTTTTTTTTGTGAAAAATCATCTACTATCAATAGCTAACCCACATATCCAATTAACGGTTAATGGTCATACTTTGTCAATGATTAAATTTATTAGCCAATCACATGTGTCTTTTTTAGATTATATTTTTTTAATTAAAAGAACGCTAATAAATTAAGGAGGGATTAATTGTTTTGAAATGTCAAGAAATTAGTGAAGTCATGGGGACCCATCAGTTTCCTATTCCAGTCCAGAGGTGTGATTTAACTTGAATAAGAAATCAACTTGATGTTCATTGTTTTCCAATACATGAATGTCACTTGGTCTGATGCATGTGTACATATGGATTTTATAAAATATTTATATACTAGTCAAGTGAAAGGAATCAGTTAGGGGTGGTGGCGCAGTTGGCTAGCGCGTAGGTCTCATAGCTTCTGAGTTATTCTGAGGTCGAGAGTTCGAGCCTCTCTCACCCCAACTTTTGATTTTCTTCGTTGACAAAATATAAGGTTTTCTTTTCTTGTTTAAAAGGGCCTACAGCTCAAAATATAAGGCACAAAAGGTAAGGATGTTGCCATATTTTAGCTATTATCCCAAAGAACAATTAATAAACAAGTAGAAATACCTGTTCAACAACAACAAAATAAAAGGGCATTCAGAGGACAGAAACCTGAGGTCGAGCGTCTCTCACCCCTTTCTTTTGTTTTGATGTGCAGAAGGGTCTTTATGAATATTTCGAGCTCTATTTTATTCTTTGTGAGGGTCTCGACATCTAAGAACCCTTGTCAAAACCATACATGTTAGATTTCGGAGCACATGATCTTCATTTAATTCCAAACTTTGTATAATTTCCTCGATTCTTGAAAAAACTGGACAGCTTCTTTAACTACGAGTAAATTGACCGAATATATCCGCAGTCTCACAGCGCAGGCCCTCTTGCTCTAAACTGCATCAGCACCGACACTTTAAACGCTGCTGCTATAATTGCCATGCCAAAGGTCCACAACCCCCTCCAAAGCTTTCAACAAATGCTGCCAAATTCACCTACACTTCAAAGCAAAATGGAATCACCTCACATTAATTGATTTGTGGGATGGAGCTATTAATTGGAAGTACTTTCACTGTGTGTGGATTCAAAGTGGTATTATCCTGAGGGAAATCTATCTCACTCTCACTTTTAATTTACTTATAATGAGATCACAGATACCTTAGAAGATCGGTTATGCTCCCTCGACAAAAATAAATTAAAGAAGGCAGGGGAACACATTATAAAAAAATTCCGTAGAGGGTAAATGCTGCCCGGTCTTCTGAGTTTTTGAACAAAATATTTTGTATAGACTGTTCCTTAAACAGATTCAGGTATTTAACAATGTATTTCATTTAAATAAAACTTTGTTTTCATCTGCTTTTTTTAATGATCTAGTCACATGATGATGAGTATATGCTATCACTTCAAGACTGTGAAAACCTAACCGAAGGTTCCAACTAAATTCCTAAATTTATTTATAAACTAATTACACCGAATATCCAATAGCATTCTTATTGATAATTGGAGAGCAGGACACCTTATATAGCCCTATTCATTATTTTTTAAAATATTTTTATTTAAAAATATATTAAAATAAAATTTTTATTTTATTTTTTAAATTTATACTTAATATCATATCAGTACATAAAATAATTTTTAAATATATTTTTAAATAAAAATAAAATTTAAATTTTGAAACAATAAAATCTTGGTTGCAATAATAAATGTCCTCTTAAAACGTGTTACTCGACTAAATGATATAAAAATATTTTTTAAAAATAATAATTAACCTTTGTTTGTATCGACTATCGAGCTCCAATCTAGGAGCGAAAACATATGCATATGAACCTCGTACACTTAAATGCATAATGACACTAATAAATCTCGTAAACTTAATAATTGGTGGAAATGTTTGGTTCAAAACCTCAATGGTGAGAAAAAGTAATGGGATTCACAAAGATTGTACGGAGTTTTCATGGATCCTACCATACTTGACGATCGGAGGTCATGAAAGTGACCAAATTATACAGATTTTGGAACGCAAGAAATCCCCGCCGTGCTGCCTGAACCGATTCCAATACTATAATAATGAGCAGAGAAAGTATGAAACGAACCCTGTAATGCTGGGCAGCACAGCTGCGGGGGCCTCCTGCCTAATATCCTTTGGTTTCTCTTGTCCCCTGCTTGAATCAGGGGGAGATGGCGATGGTGGATGATTTATGGGCCACTAGACACTGGTTTTAATACTTTTCAAATTCTTTTTCCCAACTGGGACTGCAAGTCGTCTGTCAAGTAGAACTAGGCGTCCACATGTCTAACGATTTCAAGTATTGGTCCCTTACATTTCCTACATAAAAAATTCCAGGAATAAATCACATCACGAAACAGGAAAAAAAAAATTAGCAAAAAGAATCCTACGAGATCTTGTGGATGTAGATCATGTTTTGGTCTTTTAACAATGAGACCGACATCGATTCGACGTGTTTCTAATATTTTAGCTACGGATGGTGATTTAATATGAATAAGTTAAATACTGATTTTACTCCACTTACATAGATTGATATTTTTTAAATAATTATCTTACTGGATAAATAATATAGATATTGTAAAATCTAAATTCAAATATATATTTATATTATATAGAAGTACTTAAAAAAAATAATTATATTTTTAATGCAAAATTATATGTATATATATCATTTTATTTTTATTAAATAATAAATAATAGTTATACAATAGATACCCAAAATCTAATAAATAATATATACTTTAAAAATAACAAATAAAATATAAATATCAAGAAATTTCACATTTTTTTCCTAACGGGGGGGAGATTTAAGGAAATAATGCAAATTAAATGAGATCGGAAACATTCCAGTGGAAGAGATGCATTTGAATGAAGCAGCCGGCCATTGGAAGGATCTTGTTTTGTGACTCCTAATAATTCATCAGCTGCACTAATCAGCAAGTTAACCAATGCTGGTTTCGTCGATAATGTATTAATATTTATATATCTGGCTTAATTATTTTCCTAATGATTTTGTTCACAATCAATGAAATTGCTACCGGCATATAATAATATTATTTTGAGCTCAACTTGCATTTATACATATAGTTAGGCATCATTATCCAATAAAACAAATACTTTTTCTAATTAATAAAATTCAAATGTCTTTTTCTTGATTTCATCATCTAAAATTATTAAATGACCAAATACTATACTCGTTTGAAGTTTTGTTGGGCATGATAATAATATAATTTTGTAACTTCAATCTTCAATGATTGCATATGGTTTTTTCTATTATATTCACATGTTAAATAGTGTTTCATATTATTTTGTATGTTCATATTTGATTGAAAAAACATGTATTTTCCAAAAAAGAAAGGGCATTAAACAAGAAAACTGCGAGTGTTCCAAAGGAAATGAAATAGTTATATCTTGATCCAAGAAACTTTGATATAATTCATGTAAAAATCAAGATAAAATTGATGTTTTAAAGATAAAACTATAATGATCCACTAAGGTTTGAATACACCTAATTTCTACTAACTTTGCCCACTTTCAAGAAAACAACAAATCAAAAGCATTCCTCAACTCTCATGTTTCGAGAGATTTTCACGTGAATTCATTTTGTTTAGTCAAATCAGGTATAATGAAGAGGTATGGTGGAACTCGTAACGAATTGATGCAGTAAATGACGATAGTACTGGGATCAAGTTGAAATTAATAGATTCGGTTGATTTAATAATTTCTCATCATGATCAGATCTCAGCTACCCTGCCGGTGATCCATCCTGTGAGCAAAGAAATTCTTTATTCTTTCAATAAATGGCCACAAAGAGGGTCAATACCTCACCCTGGATATTTGGTCAGCTCATCCTCTTCACACTACAAAGAAAGGGTTTTGTCAAACCCCAAGAAGGAACATGATAAGCTAGTGCCTGTTATGCAGTCTAATTCTAAGACCTAACGCAGTCAGATTTATTTTATTAACGTTGAAGAAACAGATGCTGAGCAGCGAAAGTCATGGTCAACCCAGTTAGTTAATAAGAGCGTCGTAGGTTGTGGAACTGATTAGCCTAGAAAATTGTGTCCCGTGAGTGAAAGTTTAGTAAATAACTAGGGCATAATTCTGGGCCTACACAGTGCCAGCAGAGCAAGCAGGCAGCAGCAACACTGGGACCTGTAAAACCGCGTTTTGTAGGAAGGGGACTTCACATATTGTCACCATGTGACTGCCTGACCTCATCTTCTGCTAATTTCTCATCTTGAGTCTTCACTCACTTACATGAACATAAATACTATATAAATCCATACTCTCACTTTATGCTCTCTCAGCTCCCCACCTCCCTCCCTCCCTCTCTCCTCCCCTCCCTCTCTCTCTCTCCGAGTTTTGGATCCAGCATATCCAAGCTCTAGTTCTTACAAGTCAGTCCCCATTAGATCTTTCAAGGCCAACACAAACCTAGGTTAGATTGCACAAAATGGCTCCACCCAAGTACTTGATCTGTTTCAGTCTCAGACAGGTACCTCTGCTTTATCTTGTTTTGTTCTTGTTTACTTCTCTTCTCCTCTGTGCCTCCTCATACAGTGATCAACAACAGCAGCTTCAAACCGATCGATTTCTTGTTAGAAGAAGAATGTTGGAAGTGGAAACATATGAAGAACAAGTACCCAAGAAAAAAAACACCAATTTATCCACCAAGAATCAAACCAAGCTCACCAACGCTAGCCTATCTACAAAAAACCAAACCAAGCCCATCAGGACTGGCAGCCTATCCACCAAGAACCAAACCAAGATTACAAAATCTACAAACTCAACAAAAGCAACACTCGCCGATTCCCAATCCAAGAACCAGCTCAGAAAGCTAAACTCCACTTCGCAGCTCAATAAACTCAATTCCACCTCGAAAGCCTCCAACTCCACCAAATCCATTGCTGGTTCCACCAAGAAAACACCAGATCTACTCAAACTGGGCTCTTCCACCATCAAAACAACCAAACCCACTTCCACAAAACAAACAAAATCCCTCGTAGACAAGAAAGTCGGTAACCAAGAATCCCAAAAACAAAACAAAAACCAAAAACAAACCAACGAAAAACAGACCACTCAAACTAAAAAACAACCCAGCTGGATTGGACAAGGTGATGAAGATGATTTGGTTGCTGAATTCAGAGATCTTCCATCAAAGTTTCATCAAACTCTCATACCAGACCTTGAGAGAATCTCAATAACTTCCAAGAAGTATCTTACAAAAGCCAACAAGGATTTGACCAGAGGGTTCAAGCCAATTGTTGGAAACAAGTATGCACCTACCATTGCCTCTATAGTCTCTTTTGCATTCATTCTAATACCTCTACTTCTTGTTTCTCTTGTCTTTAACCGCATCAAAGCTTATTTCTCTATACAAAAGATCTTGATTTTCATCCAAGTTTATCTCTCAATCTACTTCACCATTCTATGCCTCTCTTCATTAGTTACTGGGCTTGAGCCCTTGAAGTTCTTCTATGCTACTTCACAGTCCACTTACGTTGGCTTAATGGTCCTTCAAACCCTTGGCTATGCACTGTACTTGTTGTTGCTCTTGATGTATTTGATCCTCGTCTTTTCCACGGAGTGTGGGTTGAGCTCAAAGTTTCTGGGCCTGGGTCAGACCCTGGTGGGCTATGCAGTTGGGCTGCATTACTACGTGGCAGTGTTTCATAGGGTTGTCTTGCACCAACCACCCAAGACTAATTGGAAGGTTCATGGGATTTATGCCACGTGTTTCCTCGTGATTTGTCTGTTTGCTAACGCTGAGAGAAGAAAGAAGGCTTACTTGGAAGAGGGTGGCGAAGAGGGTAAGAAGAATTAGTTCATGAAGGAATGATCCAAATGCAATTTCACCGAAAACGCATTTTGAAGAAAATGCAATAAGGCTCGTTTTGTCATCTGCTTTTTTGCCTCTAAATATGTCTGAATTCTAGATAGTTTCATTTGCTTCCATCCCTTGTTATCAAGAGGGAATGGAGAGCACCACCACAATGCCCGGTGGGCAGTGTAATGCCACCGGCCAAGCAACCATGGAGTTCAAAAGTAGAATAGAAGAATCTCGCAATTGTATCAAATTTCATATAATCCTTGCATTTGTATTACAAATAAGAATGAAACTAGTAATTTTACACATTAATCTCTCCATGGTTACCATTTTGCATAGGGGTAGGCGGGAGACGGAGGATTGTTTTTTCTATCTGCCGACGGTATTAGTGTGGCCTGTCGGTGGGACTTGAATATTCTGTATATGACACCTCGTATTTCCCTTCGACAATACTCTCTTGCCACGTCCCTCCTCTCGTGTCCTTGTCGTTGCCAGTAGTTTTCCACTGAAGTTGGCACTGGTAAGTAGATGGTGAGAGCCCCAGACATCGATGTCCGGCGACTCTGATGTGAGGTCGACTCATAACCGGCATCTGTTGACCTTAAAATTGCACATTTCGAGCTCTTAAGATTTCAAAGTTCATAGCACCAAGAGTTGAAAGAGGCCTAACTAAAAATATAGGCTTGCATTAACATGGCGACTATGACATGACCTTTTGATTTATTTTTTTTGGTGGAAGTTGAATTCAGAAGAATAGACTAGAATGTCAAAGATATACCTAAAAAGTGCAGCCTCTATGATTATCCTTAAGAACTGTTCTCCAAAGACTATCTTATCTCCATTGAATAACTTGATAGGGCATGAGAAGATGTGCATTATTTTTTCCTTGGTCAAGGATTTCTCAGAAGTTAGAGCGGGCTCCATGATCTCTTAATTCATCCTGTTTGTTTTCTTCTTCTTTTTATTTATAATATCAACAACCGTGCTTTTTAGCTGGCTCTCTAAGAAAAAAAAATACAATCACGTACATTATCTTTAAAATAAAAGGTCATGAATATTTTTTATTATTATTATTATTATTATTATTCAAATGAAATGATTAAATCAGTTCATCTTCATTTATTCAACTAAATCAAGTCCTTCATTTCAAAGTTGTTAAAAGCGACTTGAATATCCAATTTTAAAAATAAATTTTAAGTTAAATAAGTTAACTCAAATTAAATTAAAAAATATTTAAAATTTTAATATCTTACAAGAAAAAATTAAAAAATAATTCATATAAATATATAATATAAATAGTTGTTCCACATACAAAAATTAAAAAACTCAGAAACTTTTTATAAGAATAGAAGATATATATATATATATATATTATTCTACATGAAAAAATAATATTTAATGAAAAAATAAGCTAATTGTGAGATCAAGTATTTACAAATTAATTTTATATTAGCTAATTGTGAGATCAAGTATTTACAAATTAATTTTATATTTTTTAGATTTTAAAAAAACAAAACAAAAAAAAAGAGTAAATCAGGTTTAACTAAGTTATAACAAGTCCAGTTTTGAACGTTTAAAACCCAACTAATGCCTTGGGTCAACAGTACGACCAGGTTTTATATAACATGAATTTGATCAACTTCGAATACAAAGCAGATTCTAACTCTGTATGGTTAGGAAGATTGCAGGTACATAAACATTTCTCTGCCGCAAAAGAAATCTAAGGATTCTAACATTTCCATTCCCGATAATATAGGATACTTGCTGCGCGAATAAAACAATCAAAGCAAACCATCAAGAGAAGATGGGATGGAGAGTAGAAGATGGGCGGGTGCTCAGTTCTTCCAAATCAACAACCAGCATTCTCAGTGTTCAATTAAGCCTCAGTTATTCCTGATTTCAATACCAGTATCATTGTTGAGGCCTCCTCATTCTGCAACTTCAACTGCAATATCATAGCGTGGCAATTTTTCAATTCCATGCCCAGCTCTTTTATTTCTGTTTCTTTGTTCTCTAGTGCAGACCCGTAATTATCCACCTCTCCAGTTTCAGCTTCTTCAGCTTTAAGATTTATAGAGCAATTTCTGTGCATCTGCTCTAAACTCTTCTTTAGCTTTAAGATTTATAGAGCAATTTCTGTGCATCTGCTCTAAACTCTTAGCTTATTTTGCATTTCTTTCCAAAGAACAAGAATTTCCCACTTCCTGAATATCAGCCTCCTGAAGCATTTGAAATTGTCAGAAAATTCTACTTTGCATTTCAAATCTGCTTTGAGCTTCTCGGTCTCAGCTTTCGCCTCAGCTAACCATCCATAGATCCTGTCCATTTCTTCACAAATTTAAAATATACAAGACAAACCTGTTCACAAGCAAAAAACTTCTTCATATAACAAATTGTTATGCCAATAGAGAACAGAGTACCACAGATAAATACATATTGAATATCACATTGTTGATATATCTAGAGGTTCATATCCAACAAACCAAATTCAATTAAATACTTTCTGACAGGATAATTACTCCTGTGATGCTATTTTTTTTTTCACAAGGGTATTAAATCTCGTCTTTCAGATCTAATTAAGAATATAAGAACAGTGTAAAACACTACCATTAACAAGTTATTAAAATTCTAAATACCCACAAAACCTATTTCTTGCCATTTTTGTATGTAATAACCCAAAATTTGTAATCTCATTATAAAGAACTTACACATCAACGAGCAATCCAGTACCTTGTTTCTTGATTATAAGAAATCAAACAAAACTAAGTTTCATCAAAAATAGAACTTAATCTACTAAAATTAAAGTTTTATTTGTTTCCGAAAAATATTTTAAAAAAAAAACATAAATTTTTAAATAATAAATTATTTTTTATATTTAATAACATCATCAAAAATATTTTTTAGTTTATTGTGAAATCATAAAAAATAAATTAAAAATAATTTATTAATATTTTTAAAAAATTTATAAAAATAAATTGGATAAGAGTAAAATTAAAATATATATATAATTCCATCAATTATTTTAAATAAAATAAATAAAATAAATAAAAATTAAATCTAATAGATAAAAAATAATAAAATTAAAATAATTATAATTAAAATTTTATAAATTATTTCAAATAAAATAAATAATAACAACAATCAAAATTAAAAAAATAAATTAAATTTTAGAGGTTAAATTAAAAAAATCAAAATAAAATATATAACAAAAATATAACAATCAAAAATTTAATCATCAAATTTATTATAAAAAATATAATTTTTTTAATTTAATTTTTTATAATTTTTAAAAATAAAAAACTAAATTTTTTAAAAATCAATAAATATTTTCTGTTGATTAATGTGTTTAATAGCAAAAAAAAAAAAAACAATTTAAAAAGTCACTTTTCACTTAATAAACGAGGCCTCAGAGAAACCCAGAAACAAAGGGCTAGCTTAAAATGCTTTATAACAACCAAAAAACCATGAAAACATACGCAAACCCAAGACTTCACAAATAAAGGGACTTCGCTACTTAACGATTCTTTTAACGCTGGAAATAGCAAAAATAAGAGAATTAAACCCGGAGAAAGAAGAGAAGAGAAATATACAAAGTGTTCGACATAAAGCCTCTCAGAAAATAAAAGGGGTATGAGATGAGAGCGAGAGACCTATAAAAGGGTGAGAGATTTGAGACCAGAAATTAAGTGTGTTTTGCCTCTAAGGAGTACTGTCTGATGAACTCTATAGCACCACGGATCCTGGTGAACTCTCGTGCAGGATCGCCATCGTTGGACTATTGATTGCTAGGAAAAGTGAGGCCAAGAAGAAAAGACAGAATCCAGATGCCATGTATAATCTCTCTTTTTCTCCCGCTACCTTCTCCTCTCTCGCTCCTTCTTTGAAAGTCAGTTGAGGGGGCTACAGTGAGAGAGCAGCAATGCTCGCATTTTTTTATTCACTTCCACCTTGCCAGTATAGCTAAGGATTGGGTTAGGCTAGCAAGGATGTGGATTCTCTAACGAGGCTTGGAATAAAGAATAGATAGGTGATATCCATTATGTTACATGGGCCGAGCTAAAATTCTTTTAGCGCAAAAAATATACTCGAGCGATGAAAGTGTTTTTAAAAGAGCAAAAGAAATTTAGAATTCTCATCATTAAATAGATTTAATTAATTTAATAATATAATTAAAAAGAAACTAATAAAAAAGGTGACAGGGATTAAACTAATAAAAAAATACTCAAAAATACTAATCAGTATTATAAAAACACACTCCCAAAACATTTTTATAATACCTCCAAGAACCAAGAACTTATTTGATAACAAAATAATAACTACATGAGAACAACAAGATATCTCATAATATAAAAACCAAAAATAAAAACTTAATTATTAATTAAAAAATAAAAAATTTAATTTAAAAAAATAATATAAAAAACATGACATAAGCTAACGGGTCAATTTTATGAGTTGTTTATGGAAACTATATAACCTCATATAAAAAAAATCAACTATTAAGCAAGTAAAATAATGAAATGACATTTGAAGTCGTAGCCAGCGATCATGAAAGAAACTTGTTTTCTTTTTTTAATATCATGGTTTGACTTTTTATATGCACGCCTATCATCCTTATAGGTTATTACTTGTCTGCTGGATTTGTAAAGTGTTCAGTAGATTTAAGAATTAGTCATAAGATCCACGAGCTAGTCCGAATACCCCGGGTTACTAAAAAAATAGTGAAATGCAAAACAAAACAAAATATCAACAATAGAAAACATTGAAAAAAAATTAAGTTAACCCAAGTTAATTCGAATAACTCTTAAATTGAGATATGAAAATAAAATAACCTTGTTGGAAGTGAAAAAAACTTAAAAAAATCAAAATTAAATTAGATTAATTTTCGAAACTCGTGACATGTGTCATGAAACCGAGTTATCTAATAGAAAGTAAACTCAAAAAAATTACAAAATAAAATTCTCAACCATTCAAAAAAAATAATAATTAAAAAAATAAAGATTAATATATATTATGAAAAAACAAAGGAAATAAAACAACAAGGAATTAAATTAAAAAATAAAACAAATAAAGGTAAGGATAAAAAATAAAAAATAACAATAAAAAAATAAGAATTAAATACGATAAATAAAAAGAAAAATTAAAGGATGAAATTAAAAAATAATTTGAATTGTATAAATTATTTTAAATAAAAAATATAATAAAAAAAAGACCATAAATGAAAAAAAATGATACTTTGAACAATTATAAGGGTGGGCGCGAAGATAAAGAATTAAAAAAAAATCATTGATGTCAAATCAGAGATCCTTTTGCTACGCATACCACTCTTTTTTTTTTTTTTAGGTTAACGTGGGTGTCCGGGCCAGCTTTCGCGCACCACGACTAATCCCACGGGCCCTGAAGTTAACGACCATGTAAGCCTCCAGTGGCCATCATACGAGCAACCAAAGACTCGAACCTGAGATCACAGATGGAGCAAACCCCTTGATCCCAAGTCCTTACCACTTGGTCACCACCTAGATGGTTAGAGAGGTTGTTGGGACGAGTTTCACGAGTCCTACGCTATGTCTATATTCTCAAACATGTTTAAAATATTATTTAATATTTATTAAAATATTAAATTATTCCTCAACTTTAAAATAAAAAAATGAAGTGAAAAAAATGCAAACTAGGTTAATGATTTTTTATTTCAAGAATGATTTTGTTATTATGATTAAGAAAATTTAAAAAAGAAATGCTTGTTGTTAGTTTAATTTTTAATTGAAGGACAATAAAGTAATTTTATTATGCTAAAAAAGAATTTTAAAAAATCAATATCACCCAATGAATTACGAGAAAAAAATGATTTTACCCCATCAACACAGATATTATTTTTTTAACAGAGATGGGAAAAAAATATAAAGCACTGTTTCAACCCGTAATATTCTGTATCTTTTATAAAAGTGTTTTCCCGAGGTAATTTAGTTATATATATATATATATAATAACTGAGACTCATTTGGCAGCAGCAAGATTCTAGCCTATCTCCTGTAAATACAATTTTCCATGGAAAATGGTGCGGCCTTTTCTTGCATGAAATGGAGGCACTTAAGCTTTCAGCTTTTCAGTTCTGCCATGCATGGTCAAAGGGTTTGGGCACAGTTCGACGGCCATTAAAACCAACAAAAGCACGCTGATCTTTTCCATCCACGGTGGAGGTCAAGAGTGGGCGGCCCCAGTTGAAATCATATGTAACCCCGTCACATGGGTCTGAAGACAGGCAATGAGTGGTCTGGAAGTAAACGGCGATGCCCGAATCCTCTAAAAAGAAAAGGAAAAAACAAAAAAGCCCGTCGTGGGAGTTGATGGGCTCTGTTCCTGAATGGGCCCTCCACGTTCAAAACCGCCTTTCTGTTCAACGGTCAGACCCTCGCTTTATCTAATAATATAAGAAAAGGTTTCCCCTCCCCGCTCATCGAGAACTCCTCTGCCACTGGCAGCACAGTCAATCACTTATTGTTGTTATTATTGTTAGTATATTGGGTTGATAATAATTTTTTAATGTAAAAAAATATAAAAAATATAGGGAATGTCATGCTTAATATTAAGTATTTTAGATTCGATGAAAATATCAAATTTAATAATATTTTTTAACTGAAAAGCATAAAAGATAACATCCCAATAGCTTTTTTTAACTAAAAACCACAAAAAACAATATCTTTTTAATACTACAATATTACAATATTATATGTAATGGAATCACTCTATATTTATAATTTGCTTCACAGTGTAATGAATACATGTTCATGGCACATATATAGTATTCAAACCAAAATCCAACACTGTTAAGCCTCGCTAAATCAGATTACCAGTAATTTTTAACTAAAAACAATAAAGATAATAATATTTTTTTTTGACTAAAAAACAATAAAGATAACACTTTCATAACTCTATAATATCGTTCATGGTACAGATATTTTAGGTGTAAAATGTGATTTATAGTACAGTGAGTTTATATCCGCGACACATATATATTTTTCTCGCATCTTTTAAAATATAATTATTTTAGTTTAACAAGTTATTTAATACAAGCCTAAAACTAGGTGTTGTAATTAATGAGGTTAAGTATGATTCGTAGTTTTTAAACATAGCAAAGTAATTGACGCATTCAGAACTTAGGTCACGAGTCTTGACTGAATTATGAGTTTTTACTAGGTTGTCATATTATTTTTTAATTTTTATTTTTTTAATAAAATAAAATGATATTGTTTTTAGTGTGAAAAATAAATAATTAATAAATTATAATTGATTTTTCTACTAGGTTAATAGATTTTTTATTAGATCACTTTAACTTTTTTTAAAAAAATTCTAATTTAATTTTAGCTCTAAATCAACCGGCCACCTTGCCACTTCCTATATATCCTGGACAATACACCATCCCGAGCTAGCTGGATGCCAAACGAGCTTCAAGCATTGGGATATGAAGGGAGTTTTCGTGTGTTTGAATATTTGATTCGGGGCTTACTCTATGAACGCTTTATCTCATATATATATTTCCATAAAACAACGATGTAGATAATATTTGAAACTCGAAGTAAACCATGATGAAGATCAATCATTTCTTGTATATAAAACAAACATTTTACAGTACTTTAGCAAATTCATGTATCAACAATAAAAGAATTATTAAATGCATATAAAATAAAATTAAATACAAATAAAAAAACAAATAGTAGAATTGATATATTAAAATTTGAATACTACCGGTCTGGAAAAATATTAAAAAATAATATAAATTATATCTTAATATCTCATTTAATAACTTAAATTCTTGGGTTAAGATAGTTTATTTGATATGATATTAGAATTTTCATGAACAAACAATTATGAATTACAAATAATTTTTTTTATTCAATTTCATCATTCAATTCTAATTTTTCACGAGTTATGTATTTTTAGTCTAATCATCATTTTTTAATTATTTTTTCAATATCAACATTTAAAATTTACGGTTATTCTTAATTTTTTAAATTTTATTCTTAATTTTTTATTAATATTTTTTATTTTTCAATAATTTTTCAATTAAAAATAAAAATAAAAAATTATAATTTTTTATGCCGAATACTTTTAATTAAAAACCCGGGTCAAAAACTTAAGAAGTTAGCACTGGCTTTTTGTTCGTTTTCTACTCCATTTCATTGTTTTATATTTAATCAACTAAAAATCAAGCTGCATCATTTATCTTCTCTTGCAAAAGGTTTTTTCCGCTTGTTTTCGTGGCCAAAATTTATTTGTTTGCTCTATTTAATATTGCTGGGTTTTTTATTATTTAATTAAAATAAAATCAATTTATTTAACCTGATTCTATAACTTGAGTAGCTGCGATTTTTTTTTAATTATTATTCTTTAAACACAGTTGCCGCATTAGAATATATTTTTTATACAGAAAGAAAAAAGCATCAAAGACGTGGCATGGCATGGGCCATTGCATAGCTTCAAAAGTCCCTTCATCGATCCACTATCAAAACAGCAGCAAGATCACGTGACGGGGGCTTGGAACTCCCTCCTTGTAGTGTTTTTGCATATTCTTTCCTATCATGTTCTGGAGCGAGGGAAATATTAATTAACAAAACACTAAAGTTTAGGGCTAAATCACTTATCCAAACTCTTAAAATACTACTTTTAAAAATATTATAGCATGGCTCGTTTCTTTTTTTTAAATGAATCATTCTCACAAGTTACAAGTTAAATATATTAATTTTATTTTATTTGAATTATTTTTTATTTTTTAAAATTAATTTTTATTTAATCATTTAATATTATATTAATTGATTTATATTTATTTTATCTATCCAGTCATTTTAATTTTATAATCTAAGAAATAGATTTGATAAATTGAGCTTAAATTAATTTGAATATATATTTTTATTTTATACTTTAATACTGGATTTATTAATAATTGATATTAATAATTTATTTTTTATATTATTATAACGGTCTCATCATTTAAATTGTGAATTTAAAAAGTTAAATTATATTAATTAAATATGTTATTATTTTATTTTTTTATATCATCAAATATATAATGGTATTGATATTTTTTAAAAAATAATATTTAATATATATCGCATTTTAAGTTAATAATTAATTTTTTCTCATTAAATAGCACATCATTAACACTTGAATATTTTTTATATTATAGATAATTTAACCTGTAATATAACATGTAAACAATCCAGCTCGGACTAATTTTCGGAGAATCATGCTAAAATTCATGTTCCTGGTCTCATTAAATATGGAATATTCACATTAAAATTGAGAGATTCCTGGAAATTTTGTTCTCTCACATCTTGACTCATTGAATCCTAATAATTAAAGGAGACACGCCTTCTTGGTAAAATAATCAATCACACGCACCCTTTTAATCTTTATCATTACCTCAGCACCACGCATATTTTTTAAGTAATCACTGATGTATCATACAATGAAATAATATACACATAATGAAGCGAAAAAAATCTTTGAAAATAACTATTATTCTAGTTTATATTGCTTAAAAATTATTAATTCTGTTATCTTTAAAAAATTACTAGAAACTGTTTTTACTAGAGATGATTTTTTCAATTCAATTTGTTTTTTAATAAAAAATAATCAAATCAATATTTTTTTTAAAAAAATCAAAACTAGTTCATACTAATCAATTTTAGTTATGTTTTTAGAATAAAAATTGATTTAATTTAATTTTTTTAATCTTAGTTCTATTTTTATTTATAGAACTGGGTAATTACAAATTACATGAATAAAATGTTTTAAATTTTAAATTAATTTTAATTTTTTAAATATTTTTTTAGCCATCATAAAGATCAAATATGAATTTACCCCGGTTATATTTTTTTTGAAAATCAGGGCTTGCGCGGGGGCGGAACTCAATGGAATATGCTATTTTTTCGTATTTTTTTAATTCATGATTTTTTACGTGTTTTTTTAAGTAACCTTCTGAATTGTATTATAATTAATATTTTTTTTATTTTAGATAACAATTTTATTTTTCATTATTTTATATGTATTTAGTTTTAAAATATATTATTTTAATTCACCTGTGATTGTTTGACATTACATATAATTAAACCTTATTCTTAAAAATAAAAATTATTTATTCTGAATATTATTTATAATAAATGCAACATTACAAGATTTTTATTTTTTATTTTATTCAATCAATTATATATATATATATATTCACTATCATTTAATCAAATAAAAAATTAATTTTAAAACATAATTATTTTAAATAAATAATTCATATTATAAAATTAAACATCTTCATCTATATTCATTTATTTGCTTTTCAAGGTGAGTCAAGTAGATGGTTTCTCCTATGTATCCCAGGCAGCTAACAACTGTGATGATTAATTAATAACAATCATCAATTTGAAGCCTTTTTTTCAATAAAAGGTTACCAAACTCACACTTTTATTTGTTCATTTAATTTTACACAATGGTGCAACGAACTTTTGCAATTCCAGAGATGAACGAGACATAAAAGATCAACAGTCGCCCATGCTCAGCACCGAATTAGTGAATGATCTCCATAAACTTTGATGCATGCATTCATACCACCGCAATTATTTTTTAGAGTCAAGTTACGCTGCAGAACGTCCTGGTCCATCCATGGAGTGATTATTTCTTGTTTCCAGGCAACTTGTCAAGATGTCCAAGTGCATGCACACCGCCATAAAGTTGAGTCTGGAGGGGACAAGACAACAGTGACAAGACAGGACGGGATTAGACGAGACTACTTTGTATTTCGTCTAGTTTCTGTCTTCCTTTGATCACAAACATAAGAAGACATCATAGAATATACAGATAATGTCTAATTTATTTTTATTCACGATCTTGTGTGTGCTATGCTTAGAATATGGATCTGGAATTTTTATTTTATTTTCACTATATTGTACATTTTACATTCTTAGAGTATTTTTTTCATTGAATTTAATTATAAAAAATAAATAAATGAATTTATACTTTGTTGTTGTTATTATTTTTTCATGATATTGATTTGATACTATGATGGTATAGAAACAAGATTACATTTTTTTTTGTTGATTTGATAATAATGATAGCATAGAAATATAATAACATTAAAAAGTTGTAAGAACACATAAAAAATTATGATAAGTGCGTAACATAAATAAAAACATAAAATCAGAAACTAAAAAAACAAAAATGCTCAAGAAAAACTAAAAAATGCTCCTGGACTATGTCCAGCTGCGCACCTGGGTTCATGTCCATGCCGTTTATTTTCTTCAAAGAATTCCTACACGGGTAACGTGTTGTACGTGCATCTTCTCCTCCAACAATCAATCTGGGCAAGCTTCCTTGATATTGGCGATCTGAAAAATATAATGTCAAAACTTGCAATTTTAATAAATTTTTTTTTAAAAAAAACACATCTAAACAGTCTTTAAGGACTGTTAAGATCCAGCATATATTTTTTTAACTCGGTTTTATAATAGTGATAAAAAAATTATTTTAATCTTCATCTAAAACAAATTGTACACCAATTCAACCCCAAGGTCTCCCCCATCACTAGGATGCAAGATGTTGATGTGCATTCATGTACTAGGATGTACTCGTAATGCATGGAGATGTGAGATTTTGTAAACCTCATCGATATGGACATCAAATTGGCAGATCCAAAAATGCAGAGTTCATGAGTTGTCTATGTCGTGGTAGGGTTCCTCCCGCCCCTGTTCCTTTGCAGGGGTCAAACTGGGACAACGGCAGCGATTCATCATCATTCCATATCAGTTGTAACTTTATATACGCATTGCCGGTGAAAATTCCAGTAGATTAATAATATCTAACCGGTACAGTTATACCAGCACCAACAAAAAACATAAATAACTCTGGGAATCTTTCTCGGATATATATTCAAGTCCTCAAATAACGAAAAAACTTATATCCACCAGCTAGACAAAAACTTCAAGCATGTTAATAGATTGATGTGCATATCTGAACACCTCTGAACATGCTATTTACCAAGTTATACGGTTTAATTCAATATGGCTAGCTGTTTTTGTTAATTATGGAGGTTTTATCTAGCTTATTTAACGTGCATGGTCCTTGAAACTTCAGCGGTTTTCTCAAATTGCAACTCTTAATCTACATCTAAACTTGGTTTAAATATTGATCTAAACCTTCTCATAAGTTGAAGAAGAAGTTCTTGAATCCTGGCGTTGCTCTAATCACTAGTAAGCAATAATATATTACTTCTTTTTTACGAGACTAATTAAGGCAATAGCTACAGTTACCCTTTTCATGAAGAAATAATGATAATAAAAGAAGGCCACAACCACACCTGGTAGAGAGAGGCCATGAACATTCATCAATATAACCTCAGATCAGAAGAAGTTACCGGGGGTACGTGGCCTTCCTATTTGTTTTTATGATGGGAGTTTTCAAGCTTTAGTGAGTTGGTGGAAATTCTGTTGTCCTTCCCATGCATCACGTACACTGTTCATTAGCTGGCTTCTGTTTTCATTAGCGGGGCTTGTGTTTTGTCTTCCACGAACAATCTATGCATAGTCGGATGTGTAATAACTCAGTGAAAATCACTAGAATCTTTTTTTTTTAAAAAAAANTTTTTTTTTTAAAAAAAAATCAAATCCTGTAGAGTGAAGTGACGATGGTGAGTGAGTTTACCCGTTGAGTAAGTTAGTGATATTGTTTTTAGATACTTGTACACCATCAAAAAGTTATGAGTATAAGGTTGTAAAATATAATTTCTATATTTTTTTAAGTATAGATTTTTTGAACTCAAAATGTATACATATTTTTATTAATTTACACTTATTTTTTTATTAAATAAATAAAAAGTATAATAAAATTTAAATTTACAACTACTTGATCATTAAAATTTTAATTATTATATTAAAAAATATATCAATATAATAATTTAAATTATTAGATGCAGCTCCATAATATAATTTATATCCACACTCACATTTTCTTGACATTTATTTCTCGGCCCAGCAACCAAGATCCATCATCAAATTTCATGGAGGCTTACGAACTTTTCTTTAAGTTCATGTGATATTTTTCAAGATCATTTAATTAAATAAAGTACATAGTTCTTCAAAAATAAATTATTCTACACGTGTCGAACAAAGCTTACCAGGGCAAACAAAATTTTTCTTAATTTTTTTGAACTGGGCTAGTTCGTAAAAGGAATTTACCGCCTCTATAGTTTCTTTGTTTTTTTAAAACACTCTCTTATTGGGAGGAACCAAAGAGGGGCATTTGTGGCATTTCAAGTTTCTGCGATTCAAAAAGGGTTAGGGAGGACTCCCAAGACCAGAAAGAAAGACAGGCGTGTAAGAAATGGGACCGAAACCGAGAAAAACAGAGGCAACCACAGTGTTATAGTTGGTGCCATTATACCTGGCCCATCCTCCAAGCCTTTGCATTTCTATGTCCACATCTCCACGCGCCGCCGCCACACACACACCCCTCTAATTTCAACTCTGGAAAGATCGCTCATTTTTTTCAATTTAACCATAATCATTGTTGTCTCTGCGTGTGTGTGTGTATATCCTATTTTTTTTATATTTTAAAAATATTTTTTCTTATTATTTTGACCTATAAACATCAAAAATAATTTTTTAAAAATAAAAATAATATTATTTTAATAAATTCTTAAATAAAAATACTTTAAAAAATAAATACATTTAATTTATTTACTCAATATAAAATTATTTATTTTAAATATAGGAGCTGAGATTTTATTCAAATCTCTAACCTACTAAATATCTTATTATATTTATTTATTTTTAAAAATTCACTGAAAAATAAATCCAAGATATGAGAACAGCAACAACATACTATATTAAAAATAAAAACGAGCACATGCATGTAATTAGGAATTTTATATTGTTTGAAGAGAAACAGTCAAATTAACATGTAATAAAAACGAAACTTTTATTTCTTTTAAATTGATAATATGACTTGTGAAAAATTTAAGCTAAAAATATATTAGTTTCACACGAATTCAAACTCTATTTAATCTTATATTGTACCATATAAAAAGAAAAAATGACAGGAAATATTTTTAATCACAATTAACGTCATTTTTCGTAGAAAATATGATCAGTGCATTAAGTTCTATCATAAAAATAAAAATTACGTTCTTCCAAGAATTAATTTCTTTACATAAAAAATGACCTTAAATATTGCCGAAAGGTGATATTAAATTAAAAATCACTTATTTTTTTTATTAAAATACTAACTGAAAATAAACTGGGATACAAAAACAAAATTCTAAAAGTAATGCAAAACTGTGAGAGAGTGTATTCAGATTACATTGGTTATTTTTTAAGGTATTTTTTATTTATAAAATATATTAAAATAATATTTTTTTATTTTTTTAAAATTTATTTTTAGTATTATTATATTAAAAAATATTTTTTAAAAATTAAAAAAAATGTTTTTACAGCATAAAAATAAATGGTTCCTTAATAAATGTGGCTTTGAAAGAAATGGATGTTTGTTTATATTTATATATGCTATTGCATTAAAACCAGGAGTGGCAGGGCCGCTTAAAAAATAGCAGTGCTTGTGAGACTGCACTGTTTTCATTACAACAGCTACAAGGGCCTCTCCCTCTCTCTCTCTCTCCCCGCTGTCAGAATCAAACAAATACTGGAACACCGTTCCCCTTTTTCTCAAACTCCACTTCTGTTTCTCTTTAGCCATTTCTCATTCTCTAACAAGAGCGAACTCAAAAAAGCAGGCCTTACTTTAATTTGCTTTCAGACAACACAGGAGAAAAACACCTTTTCCTTCCTTTTGCCTGACAAATTCGTTGTTATTCTTCTCCTTGCTTATCTCTCTAAGGAACCCTCTTTCAACGGTATGCCATTTTCTAGTACTCGTGTGTGTGTTTTCTTTTGTGGGGTGGAGTTGGGAGGGGTGGTTTGTAGTCTATCTGTCTCTGCGACTGGGTCAGTAGATGGTTTGGATCTTGTTTGAAGACTTGATTTTACTTTTTTGGTGTTGTTGAATCTTGTGTGTTAAAGTTTCGTTCTTGTAGATCCAATTGGTTTTAGGTTGGACTCAGGTGATTTTTTTATTATGATTTCTTTGCTTGTTTGACATAATTTTTTTTTGTTGCCAACCAGTTAAAAAGAAAATGACCAAGTCCATCATTATTGATTCAAACATCTAAAGGAACTGCTTTAAGCACTCAAGAGCTATAAAAGCAAGCCTCAGAGAACTTGTATAAGAAATAGTAGAACCTTGTATTTTAAAAAAAGTGGGGGAGGGATGGAGATTGATTTAGCTAGCCATTTTCATTAGTGTGGCACTGGTATTCTGAATTTCTTGGTTGAATGAATTTCGATGTGATGGAAAATATCCTAGTTGCTTCAGTATATTTTTGTGTTAGTTCTCTGCGTTACCGTTATGATCTTGGCTAGCAATCCCTGTGCATACACTGTAGAGGAAACTCTCTTTGGAAAAAAATGGAAGTGACCGCCCCCACATGATCCTATCTTGAAATTTCATGAACTAATGTGGGAGTTATTATTGTAAGGTATGCATTTTTTTATGTATTTGTATGAATCACCATGTTCAATGACGAATTCACTTCGCAGTTTATGAATTCAGAGTAGTTGATTGTCTGAAAATGGATAAAGTATCCCCCGACTGTCCATATCCAGGATGCTTTTTTTGTGTCATGAAGGAAGGGAATCCAAGTAAGCGCAGAGCTAGCATACTGAAATTCTTCAGAGAACTTCCTTCGCAGGATGATGATGGCCAGGTTCTCCCAATCAGTGGCCTTTGGAACACTGCCATGGCACATCCAAATGACCCTGAGTTCATTAAATTGGGAATATTTGAATGCATGGTTGCTCTTATATGGAAAGGCTTAAAGAATCGCCGCTGGCTTTCTCATGATCAGAACATATACATTCCTTACTATGCAGCTCATATTATCGGATCCTACACCATGAACATGGAAGAGTTTGCAGAAAGTGCTATCCATGCTGGTGTGATTCCTCCCTTAGTTGAGCTTTTGAGGGGGAGGTTGACATGGGTTGAACAAAGAGTAGCAGTACGGGCACTAGGACACTTGGCCACATACACCAACACTTTTCCTGCCGTGACAAATCATGATGAAATCCTTGAACTCGCCATCCAACTAGCTATGAGTTCACTAGAAATAGTTTACTCACATTTCTACCAATACGCTGATAGAAGGCTTAGTTATCATTGTGATTTGCTTACACGTGGCATGGGTGGTGTTGAAATGGAGTCCAGGAAAGCAGAGGAATGGGCTAGTCAGTTACAGTGCTGGTCACTTCAACTCATTAATTGCTTTGCTTTCAAGCCCGAATTTCTTCCTACCATATGCAAGCCTGAATTCTTGGTAAAACTGCCAGGTATGTGGGGTGGGCTTGTTAATGAAAACTCACCTGCTGGTATTGGTTTATTAAGAACAATCTGTCATCATAAGCTTGGTAGGGGACCTGTTGCTAGCTGTCCTGGTATTATTGAAGCATTGTGTAATATAGCTAGGTCATCAGATGATTGGCAGTATATGGCTATAGACTGTCTTCTTTGGTTGATCCAAGATCCAAGTACATGCCATAAGGTAATTTGAATATCTATTGATTTATTATTATTATTATTATTATTTTATTTTGGTGCTGCATGAGATGTTCTTTCTCTATTCCTATATTATTTGGTGTGTTTAAATTTATCTTGCGATAACATGATGGACTATGGTGTATTGACATCTTGTGTTTAAGATTTCTTTAGGATGAATAATTACATCTGCGGTCTGCACATGCTTCTTTTGTTAGTTCTAGTCGCAGAAACTTTTTTTTTTCAATCTTTGAAGATTTTTAATGTTGTTGAAAACTCTGACAAGGATGTTCTACTTCCATGTTTGTATCATATGGTCCTAATGATAGATTGCGATGGTTGAATTCTTGAAAGGGATGGAGACTTAATCTCATGGGATATAAGATGCATATGGTCGCACGGATTTCATTTTCATTTTCCATATAGTTGACCCCACCTATTTTGCAATTGAGGCTTGTTTATTGTTATTGTTTTTGAGTGATTCTGCAGCTCCCCATCCTTTTCCATTGCATTTTCCTCAACCAGGAAAATGCAATGGCCTGTGCGGTAACTATATAACCATTGCATTTTCCTCAACCAGGGAACATGTCCACGTAGCTTTTCCAATTTGTTAACTTCAGTAATCAGATTTTGTGCTTAAATGTGAACTATCACAATGCATTCTAAATACTAATGCCTATTCCCATTAACTGAGATAGATTCTGCTACAGCTTTGTTTGTTTGTATTTTTCTTATGAAAATCACATGGTGTTTTCTCTTGATTTAAATCTACAAACTATTCTGCTTACGTTGCTGTGTGGAAATATATTTCAGATATGTGATACAAAGTCTCTGTTGACCTATATTTACTTAGTTCTTTTGTAGTAGCATGTCTTAGATTTGTAAATACAAAGTATGATATTTTTTGCTTACTTCTTGACCTGTTAATAGGTCATTGATAAAGCAGTACCTGCACTTGTAGACCTAGCAGAGATTACAAATCTGGGCGATCACAAAAAACTCGGGGACTACATTGTTAGTGTTCTTCAGGAGTGTTTGCAATCACAAGGGTCAGGGCGTAACACTATCAGTAATCATGTGAAGGAACTGATCGAGGAGCTATTGAATTCCAAACAGAGATTGAAATGGGAAAAGAGCATGCCCAAGGAGGATCTCCATATTAAACAGGCAGCTGCACTGGTGGTCAAGCTTGAAGGAAATTCCCTATTCTCATCAGGAAACATAGCGGGAGCTGCATCAAAATACTCAGAAGCATTGTCATTGTGTCCAATGAGATCCAAAAAAGAGAGAGTTGTTCTGCACAGTAATCGAGCTCAGTGTCATCTTCTGTTGCAACAGCCATTGGCAGCAATAAGTGACGCTACACGTGCACTCTGTCTTCACAGCCCTCTTAACCGACATGCCAAAAGCCTTTGGAGAAGAGCTCAAGCTTATGACATGCTTGACTTGGCAAAAGAGAGCTTGTTAGATGCTATTTTGTTCATTAATGAATGCTCTCAGTCAAATGATCCTGACCTCTCTTTGAGGCAGAACAAAGTTCCTGACTATGCTGAGCGACTAGTCAAAAAGCAGATGCGTGCAGCCTGGTTGTTTAGAGAGGCAGCCATCAAACATGGGGGTGTCCATGGTGAGGGAGATGCTGGTGACATCTATGGCCAGGAAAGTGATGGTTCAGAATGGGAAACAGCGAGTGAAAGTGATATAGGAAATGATGGAAGGGCTGAAATGGGAGATGATGACGATGACGATAGCGAATGGAAGAACGAGGATAAGAGGAAAGATAAATATGATAAAGTAACATTGAAAGGTAAAATTTGATATTTCTAGTAAATTATTGGTGTGGTTTGTGATGAATTTGAATATGTTTGTTCATTACCAAATACCTGATTTCATTCAGATTTAAAGCATGGGTACAATGTGCATCTTGCGGAAGATCAATCTTGAATCCGGGCCAGCTGTTGATCGCTCAAATGTTGACATAAATTCAAGCAACGATGGAGAGGGACCATGAAAATGGATCAGCACGAGTCATTCAAAACTACCAACAAATCCTGCATGGTTTCATGAGAAGCAAGTACGATAGAAACATGTGATTGGCTATGGTGTCCGTAAGCAAACTGGTTCTCCAAGTTTTGTTCATTTCTTTAATTTTTGTTCCCTTATTCTTGTTGATTTCAACTGTAGAAATTGAACGAAAAAAAGGTTTGGAGTGTAGAGCACAATTTTAGTCTAGAGAATGCGAAGCTTTTGAGTGATTTATGGAGGCTTGTGTATATAAACCAACTGCAACTCTCAATTCTTTTCTCTCGAGTGATCATTACCTATATTTACTATGCATTTTGGTGTCTTATTTAAGTTGTATAACTAGACTTCTCATTCTGGACATGCTGGCAGTGAAATAACTGCACGTCAAAGTTTTTTTTTTTTAATCTAAATCTTAGATGTTTGGGATAATTTTATTTTAAAAAAAATTAAATTATATCGTTTTAAATAAAATGTTGACCAGGTTTTACGCGTCCAGCTATTTTTCCTAGGTCAGCTACATGACCAATAAAATAAACTCAACCTGATCTAAGACTACCCTTGTCTCGCAAGCAACATGAAAGAATTGTTTGTGGGCAATGTAAAAGAAGTGTTTAACAATCTATTTTTTACTATTAAAAAGTGTTAAATTCAAGTGCTTTAGTTGTTTTTTATTTTTTTAATATACTAATATTAAAAAAACATAAAAAATTTATTTTAATTAAATAATATTGTTGCTACTTTGCAAGCAATATAAAACTACAAAATGTTTTTCAAGCTATTTTTTCTTTTTTAAAAATATTAAATTCATGCACTTGAGAGTTTTGAATTTTTTTTAATGTATTAATATTAAAAATAAAAATCTAAAAAATATTATTTTAATATATTATAAATTAAAAAAATACAATAAAAACACAAACCCTTAATCTTCCACACCCCCAGATGTCCAGGCCTTATTTTAGACCTCTCAGTCCATTAACTTGATCTAGGGTGTGAATATTATTAAAAAATAATATAAATTATTTGTTTTAAAATAATTTCTTTTTATTAGATTAAGGTGGTTTTTGATATATATCATTCAAAGCCATACCCCGAATTATCTTTGATTTCCGCACTAGAATAAATAGAGGGTAAAGGAATGGCTACGCTGGTTTCTTAAACTCCAGTATCCATGATGACATATGCCCAATATCAGACTTATGAATAGAATCCACATGAGAAGCTAGCATTAAATCTCCGTACCACTTATCCAACAAAAACGAAATAAGAGTTTCTGCTTCCAATCCTCTTGGAAAAGCCATCCTTTAACACACGAAAGCTTTTACAAACAGGAGACAGGCACATAGGGAACTTGAAATACGTTTGCCCTAGGCACCTCTCTTTCAGAACCGAAACCTAGAGACTATTTGCTCCCGACACCTGGGAGGCTAGGACCATTCTAAATTGCCTGGCAAAGCTCTATTGTGATGCCTGACCCCTCCCCTTCTGCTTAGAAGATCATATGAAAAGACCAGATCAATTTACCAATATCATCACACAGTACTGCTTTCGGGAACCATGCACAGCGTTTGAATAGAGTGAAAGGGAACTCCTAGCGGGGTAGATCTAGCCAGAGTGATTCTACACGCAGAATTCAATAATTTAGCCTTCCAGCTAGACAACCTGAAACTAATACGGTTCTTAAAATACCCGAAAGTCCGCTTAGTAGCACTGGAATAAAGAAAAAGCATCCCAGGATACTTCCCAGGATCACCAGTGAATGAGAAATTACTTAAGTTGGAGATGTTGTTTACGCCTACGATTCACAAGAGGGCTACATGTTAGAATAAAAAAATTTAGGGGTGTCTAGCAAATCAAAATGATTGGGATGTGTGGTGAGTTGTGGTGTCTTATAACTAAGGAGCTCTAAAAGAAATTTTATGGTGTATAAAAAACTTTTAAATTCGAGAGATAAAAATTATAGTGAGGGAGAAAGTATTAAAAAATGATAATATGAAATATTTATATTTTGTATAGTAAAGAATAAAAATTATTAGCCTCGACTTCCGAGGATTAAAGGAGAGTCATCCCCGGCCAAACGTGCCCAAACCCGAAATACAGTGCAACCAGCACAAGACCGCCTCCTGGTTTGGGAGAGGAAGATGCGTGAAAATTAACTGTCCAGGTCCCACAGGACAGAGTGTTCCTTCCACATGTTTTAGGTTTCTGTTAACTGTTAATGTTAATAATTGTAATATAATTATAATTTGTTTGATCATTCATAACATCGTCTCTTCTATACGAATTAATGCTATCATTTTTATTGTTTTCTTTCCTTTTTTATTTTTATTTTTATTATTATTATTATTATTTAATACAAGCTCCGCAAGGACAAGCCTCAAACGTAACCAGCCATGGAAACCACTTAAATTTGATAGTGTATTAACGATAGCTTCTCAAATATTTTTTTTATATTAAGATGTATATTAATAATATTTTTTATTTTTTAAAAATTATTTTTAACATCAGAATATTTAAATGATCTAAAATTATATAAATTATATTAAATTTTAATAAAAATAAAAAGTAATTTTTAAAAACTTTTTTAAAAAATACAGATTGGATTGCGTTTCCAAACAGACGTGACTTTCCCAAATCTGTTCACGCTGTTTGCTTATTTCTCTTGCACGTCGACGTGATGATCCTGCCACTTCATTATTTTTTTCATTTTAGCCCCCTTAGTTAACCTAAACCTACATGATAATTGCATAAACTGTACCAAGCAAATAATATTTCTAGTAATAAACTTGTTTAGGGGAGAAGATTACTGGATAATTATTCAAGGGCTAATAAACGAGCCCGGCTATTATTAAAAATATATTTGTGGTCCTTAATGATCTTTGGATAAATCTTAGCTTTCTAATTTAGTTATTAGAAAAACTTTGAATGGATTTTAAACTTTTTTACTGATCTAGTGAACATAAATTTATAAATTCAAGACATGATACTGTATTTTATTACCAAATAATCTAGCACGCGTCAACATTATAGGGTAAAAACGTCATTAAGCTCGACTAAAACCAAACAAGCAATTAATACAAAATCATGTCAAAGGACCACTTGCAGATACCCGTCACGAATCCTAAATTTAGTTCGGGTGTCATTGCCGTTCCATATAATGCATCTTCCCATCGGAAACCTTTGCTCGAATGAGAGGCTGATTGAAATTACGTTTTTGTATGCGTTTAGGATAGGATTATTTTTTTGTTCTAAAAATATTTTATTTTTTATTTTAAATTAATTTTTTAACATTTTTTTTAGATATTTTGATGCGTTAATATAAAAATAATTTTTTAAAAATAAAAAAAATATTTTTTAATATATTTTTTTTATTAAAAAGTAATTAAAAAAAAAACAATATTCCTAGACATACTCTTAAACATGTGTTAAAATTATATTTTGTATAAAAAATCATTACATTATTTTCTATTTTTTAATAATTTTGATGTTTTAATATTAATAATAAAACCATAATAACATTTATACAAACTGCACTGTTTTTCCGCCCTTTTGTACTCAACTACCATTACTGCCAAATTGGACAGCCTAACCACCCCTTACCTTCCTCCCCCAGCAAGGAAACACCGTTATGCTTAATTTTGGAGTCCATTAGAGCAAGACGAAGATTCAAAGCTTCACTCTCTCTTCTGGTTAAGAAAACAACTCCACGCCACACACAAGTTAACATAGATACTGAGCGTGTTTGGATTTCATTAAATAAACAATCGAGTATGTGAATTTTAGCAAATTAAGACAGTAATTCATGGCATTGAAAAAAAAAAAAATGGGTTAATTGCAAACGACGCAGCATACATGCACATCCTGATATGAACAAGAACAAACACTAGCTATAAGAGTTGGGTCGGTTTTACTGTTTATATGTTTATATAAATAGTGAACTTGCTCTCCAACTCTTTTTTGTTGTAATTTTGTTCTCAAATTCTTTTATGATCTAATTCATTTAAATAAAATTTTAAATTATAAAAAAAAAACAAGTTAAAATATAGAGGAACACAACCTAAAATACAAAAAATAAAAAATAAAAAATAACTCAATCTCATAATCTAAATCACAACTTCAACATATTAACTTGTGTTAATTTTTTATGCATATATATATTTTTAAATTTTATTTTTTAATATTTAATTGTTTTTAATTATAAGTTATTTTTTCTATAAAGTTATATTGGTTTCATAATCCGATTCGTAGATTTGATGAATTAACCTTGGTTAACTCATGTTACTTTTGATTTTTTAAAAAATTTTTTCTTTAATGTTGGGATTGCTCATCTCAAGTTATGCGTTAACTCGATTTTATTTTAATTTATTTTTAATTTTTAATTTTATCATTTAATATTTAACTGGTCTAGAATTAGTTTTCATATCAATCTCGTTACTTTGATCATGAGTTTGACTAATTAATTTAAGTTGACTCGATTTTTTTTTATTATTCTTGAACATTTGATTAATTTTGAATCAAGTTTTTAAATTTATTTTGATTTGTTTTCTATTTATTTTATCCCAGTTGCATGATTCAAGTTGCAGTTTTGATAATTTAACCAGAGTTGATTTCAATTGTTTTTTTTAATTATATTTTTTTTTAATTTTTTTTTACCGTTCAATATTTGTTTAACTTAGGATTGAGTTTTAAATTTAATTTTGATTTATTTTCCACGGAGTTATCTAAGTCTCATTATTAAAGTCAAATTTAACATTTTTACTAGGTAAATTTAATATTTTTTGATTTCAATATTTGAGAAAAAACACATCCTCTTAATTTTTCTCAGTTAAATTATATTTTTAATAATTTTTTAATTTTTTTTATAGATTTGTTAAATGATTAAATTTAATTGAATCAATCTTTATATAATTTATTTATTTCATTAAAAAACAAGAACACATCATTCTTTTATAATAAAAAAGTCAATCCTACGCACAGCGCAATCCAAGCAACCTATAACATAATGTTGCGAATACCAAACCGTCGTCTCCCTCACAAATAATCGTAAGATGTTACTTCAAATAATTAGACAATTGAAATTGGCATGATTGTTCAATTGGGCCCCATAATTATGATAACCCCCGGTTACGTTACCTGCACGATAAATTGAGCTCAGATAATTTATCTCGTCTTCTTATTTTTCGTACTCTAATTCATCGGCCAGGTGCCTCACTCGTCGAAGCTGTTGTAGTAATCCTTGCCGTAGTTATATAAATACAAAATGAAGAGGATAATCCCTATCAGCGTTGTGGTTAAAAAAGAAGATGGAAGGATGGCTTAGAATGAAAAATGAAATGTTTTTGTTCTCTGGCAAAATATACAAAAACCCCAAATAAAAATATTAAAATGTATATTTCTTTTATTTCCAATTTTCAGCTATCATTTCATTTGAATTAAATTTTTTATATATTTTTAAATTATTTTAATATGTTGATATTAAAAATAAATTTTAAAAAATAAAAAATATTATATTAATAAAATTTTAAATAAAAAATACTTTAAAAATAAATACTATTATAATTCCAAATACCAACTCAAATTGTATCTAGGAGCGTCTCAGTAATTATTTTTTAAAATATTTTTTTATTATAAAATATATTAAAATGATATTTTTTTTTATTTTTTTAAAATTATTTTTATTATCAACACATATAAATAATTTAAATGCATCACAAACATATTAAATATAAGTGCCAAATACTGCCTTAATCCACCTCTTATCTCTTATTTGCATATAAATATTTAATATATACTTTTTTTTGGCCATCAATTCATTTTCAATCATATATTCGGCTGAGAAGGTAGTTTGTATTTTATTCGAATTTAGTTTAAAACTATGACGAGCAGGCAGTTTGTAGTTTATTTGAATTTAGTTTTAAAACTATGATTTAAATTTAAATAAACATAAGACAATATCATGAAGAAGATTTCTCATTCATTTATGGATATGATTTTCGCTGACTAAGAATTGATCCGAGAATCCCTCTCGGGGAGACCTTAAGCTAGTACCCCTCCTGCGTGCAATGGAGGTCACAGACCTAGACCATGGGCCTTCAGGATCACCCATTGATCCCGTCCAGGTAAGTATGATTTCTCATTCATTTATGGATATGATTTTCGCTGACTAAGAATTGATCCGAGAATTCCTCAAGTGGTTAATTTTTTTTCTTAAAAAAATAATCTTGACTATTTGCAGAGGAAAGTCACGAAACAAACAAATAGTAAAAAACTAATAACTAACACTAACAACAACATCAACAACAACAAAAAGTTTTAATCCCGGAAACTACTCCCCACTCCTTCAATAATCCTCAATCTTGTCCCTGTCTCGGTCTCCGTCTCTCTCCCCTTCTTGCTTCCTGCTCTCCCTCCATTTATTTTTGGTGTTCGCTGAAGACAAATCAAAATTCTAGGGTTTCATTCTCGATCAACAACAGCAATTATTGGATATAAGAAAAAATTTGAAGAAATGAAATGAATGATTCGTGTCTTTTGTAGCGACACGAGTCCGGCTGCTGCTGCTTGACTGGTCTCAGCCATGCCTTCCCTCCAACTTTTGCAATTAACCGAGCATGGTCGAGGCCTTTTGGCCTCTAGAAGGTACTCATTTTACTCCATCCATTTATTCGGGTTCTTGAGCAGAGTGGAGATTATTTAGATCCTTTAAAATTATTATTATTATTAACCAGCAATATTAGTAGCTGGAATTAGATAATCAAATAGAGTTTATATTTTCGGTTTCATCATATTTGGAGGGAAGATTTTTGTGGTAGGTAGGTTTGTCAGTTAAGCATATATTGTATTATTTCGGCTTGTTTTTTGATAAACAGTATTGAAAAATCTGTGTTTTTTTTTTAAATTTATTTTTTAATTAGGATGATAATACATTTCTGATCCTTAGTTATAATTTAATAATTAATAATTGATAAATCTTGTGAAGCCATGCTGTTTTCCTTTGAAGGTTGGGGGGGGTTATTTACAGTTTCGAAATTGAAAGTAAAAGGAAGCATATGCTTTATTGGCGCCGTTGTGTGTCATGAGGTACACTAGACTAGAAACCTTTCGTAGTCGGTAATCCGAGTGTGTGAAATTTTGGGTCAGTCACCTTAGCATTATTTCTTGTCTTGTGGAAACACTGAAACTAAAGAGCGTATTCTCTGGGATTTTCTGTTGAAGTTATATAATTTTTGGCATTTAGGATTTTTTTTTTAGTTACCTGTTTGCTTTCTAAACAGGTGGTAGTTTTTCCTTACTGTGTTGATAGTTTACGCTTTTAAACAACGAATGAAAAGAAAAAAGGCAGGTGTGAGAAGTTGCCCGCCTAAAAGATAAAATAATTTGGAAAGAAAGATGGTCAGAAGAATCACCAACCCGTTCTGGAACTGTTCATACATGCTGGTGCTCTTGATACAGTTTAATGAACTTTTGTAACAATGAAGCTTCATTCAGGTAACGTTTTTGGTCCATGCAGGAAATCTCTACTTTTTGCGGCTGGTATCTTAGCTGCTGGTGGGACTGCTGTGTATGTGCAGTCACGGATTAGGTCTAAGAAATCTGATTCTTTTCTTTATTCCAATGGGATCAAAGATGATAAAAATATATCAGATAAGCTGGTTACTAATGGCAAGAAAACTTTACAAAAGAAAGGAGGTTTAAAGGCACTGCAAATTCTAGCTTCAGTTCTTCTGTCCCATATGGGTAAAACAGGTGCTAAGGACCTTTTGGCTATGATTGCCATAGCAGTAAGTTTTTCTTTTCTGCATACTCAAATATAATTATTAAATCAATCAATATCTATATCTTTTTAAGTTCCCCGTCCCCAAGGGTGTCTAAATTTGCTGCTAAATCTGTATGAGAAAGCAATATATCTGCATGGATTTCTTCAAGGTTTACTTTTGTGATTTATATTCACTATAAATTTTATTTCCGGTTTATCTAGCAACAAAAATCTAAAAAAAGTTTCAAATGCAACTCACATATTTATAAGAATATGATGGGACGCTTTGGAATAGAGTGGCATTAGATGTATGGTAACCGAATTGCTCCTGGTACATAGTATCACTAGCTTACTTGTCAGAAATGAGCTAGGTCATGGGAAAAAAATTAACCAGGTGTCACAACTGAATATATAACATTGGTTGACTTTTTGTGATTAATATTCACTATAAATTTTATTTCCAGTTTATCTAGCAGCAAAAATCTAAAAAAAGTTTCAAATGCAACTCACATATGTATAAGAATATGATTGGACGCTTTGAAATAGAGTGGCATTAGATGTGTGGTAACCGAATTGCTTCTGGTACATAGTATCACTATCTTACTTGTCAGAAATGAGCTAGGTCATGGGAAAGAAATTAACCATGTATCACAACTGAATATAGATGATGGTGATGAGTAGCAGCAAACTGGTGTGTCTTGGTCGGTTTCCTGTTGATATGATCTCCCAATAAAATTTCTCAATATCTTTATTTAGATGAAGAGGGGTTGTTATTTTTATTTAATCTGTTGATAATGGCACTAACTCAATTTATTTCATTTATAGAATCACTAGAACAACTTTGTACCTCTCTATGTGGAACCTGTTATATTCGTGATAAATCTCTTTGTAAAATGTTGGATTTTTGGATGATTTTAGTCAAGAACAAGGATTTCTTAACAGTATAATGCTAATAGTAACACAAGATGGAATTAGGATAGATGTTTGGCGCACTCTGTTGTTACTGTGGTAGGAACTTGCAGCTGCAGGGTGTCATCAAGCCAGCTATTAGAGTAAAAAACTGGCACTGTAACAGTTGACTTCTAAGATCATCTTCATGCTGTCTCCCAAATTGCAACCAAGTACCCAGTATTCAACAATGAAATAAAAAAAAATAAAAATAAAAGAATGAATAAAGAGCTATTTATTGCTGAATGAGAAAAGGAGAGTGGAAACCGTTGATTTATGTTATGCAGGCTTGTACTTTCTGCTCAATTATTAGAAAAGAAAAGGAGACTTTTACTTTTAAGCTTCTTTATTTTCTGAAATTGGTGCTAGATGGATCTTTTGTGGGTTTATTTGGTATAGAATATTTATTCATTAATTCAAGCACACGTTTTCCTCAAGCACATGCTATCACCCTTTCAGTTTAGCTTGGCATATTTTCATGAACAATAATGCTCTTCGAGGCATTATCTAAGTATGTGTTTACATCCCTTGTGCAGGTCTTGAAAACTACTTTGAGCAACAGATTAGCAAAAGTGCAGGGCTTTTTATTCCGTGCTGCTTTTCTCCAACGTGTACCATTATTTTTCCGGCTGATATCTGAAAATATCTTACTGTGTTTCCTTCTATCTACCATTAATTCTACGTCGAAGTATGTAACTGGGACTTTAAGTCTCTGTTTCAGAAAAATACTGACGAAAGTTATCCATGCACATTATTTTGAGGTAAAATGATCGCCTTCTAGGGAAGGATTAACTTCTCTCTGGCATGTACAATTATCTCTCTCTGCTATAGTTCGTCTCCTTTTGAAGTTGCTGTGATAGCCCCCCCCCCCCCCCCAAAAAAAAAAAAAAAAAACCCCTGGGGAAGTTCTATCATTCATGATAGCGCTTGCAATTTAGGATTGAAAATGGAAATTTTGAAATTCATTTACTGATAAAGTAAGATCCAGCTTGCAATGTACTCTTTGATGAGATGCTGCCAAATCACTATATTTTGAACTTTGCTTAGTTTTGAACATTGTTTTCTTAGTTGTTCATTAAGCTTATCTTTCTGTTTCAGAATATGGCATACTATAAAATATCACATGTTGACGGTCGGATTACTAACCCTGAACAACGAATTGCAAGTGATGTACCGAGGTTCTGTTCAGAGTTGAGTGAACTTGTCCTTGATGATTTGACTGCAGTTACTGATGGTCTGCTTTATACTTGGCGCCTTTGTTCATATGCCAGCCCTAAGTATTTGTTTTGGATGGTGGTAATTATTTTACCTTTTTCTTTCTAATATTTAGATAGGAAATATTGGCATTATAGATTTTATGAAGACATTTTCTTGCATGACTGTTGATGTTGGCCTTCTCAAGTTAATAAGATTGATGTCTTATAGTTTGCTACTTTACTTGTGATGTCCAGGCCTACGTATTAGGAGCAGGAACCTTGATTAGAAACTTCTCTCCTGCTTTTGGGAAGCTAATGTCTGAAGAACAGCAGTTAGAAGGTGAATATAGGCAGCTACATTCCCGTTTGAGGACCCATGCTGAAAGCATAGCATTTTATGGTGGAGAAAATAGAGAAGAATTTCATATTCAGCAGAAGTTTAAGACCCTGATTAGACACATGAGAACTGTCTTACACGACCATTGGTGGTTTGGAATGATTCAGGACTTCTTATTGAAGTATTTTGGTGCTACTGTAGCTGTTATTTTGATTATTGAGCCTTTCTTTGCTGGCCAACTTAGACCTGACGCTTCAACTTTGGGAAGGGCAGAAATGTTGAGCAATTTAAGATACCATACCAGCGTGATAATATCACTATTTCAGTCCCTGGGAACTCTTTCTATAAGTTCAAGACGACTGAATCGTCTCAGGTATATGTAACATTATGATGCTTTTAGTCCATGTATATGTAACATTATGATGCTTTTAGTCATGGACTAACACGAGACCTTTTTTTTGCATTAATATTATAATTTCTTCAACTTTCTTCTTTTTTTAAAAAGCCCTGCCTACCAATTCTTTGACTACCCCTGCAAAAGCTTCAAGCATGTATGTCTGCAATGACAAATTTATTTGTGCTTTATCACAGTGGTTATGCTGACCGCATTCATGAATTAATAACCATATCGAGAGAGCTGAGCAGTGATGATAAATCATCACTGCAAAGAAGTGGAAGTAGGAACTACTTCAGTGAAGCTAATTATGTTGAGTTTTTTGGTGTCAAGGTACTTGAAATTTATTGATCATGATGATTATGGACACTGTTACTCTATATTGGTTAAGATTCCATGTTCTAATACCAATAGTGCTTTCCAGGTTGTCACCCCAAGTGGAAATGTTTTGGTTCAAGACCTGACTCTTAAAGTTGATTCAGGATCTAATCTATTGATTACAGGTATCCCTTTGAACTTGAGAGCATCTCATTCCTGCAACGTCTTTTTTTTTGATATTGTTACTCCATTTCCTTGCTCTTTGATCATTGCTCTCCTTGTTTTGTTGTTTTTATGCTGCTATATAAAGTATATTGTCATTTTCTCTTGAAGGTCCAAATGGTAGTGGGAAGAGCTCACTTTTCCGAGTTCTAGGTGGGCTATGGCCATTGGTTTCTGGCCATATTGTGAAACCAGGAGTCGGTTCTGATCTTAACAAGGAGATCTTCTATGTTCCACAAAGACCATATACTGCTGTAGGCACACTCCGTGATCAATTAATTTATCCTCTTACTACAGATCAAGAGATTGAACCACTGACCCATAGCGGAATGGTGAAGCTGTTAAAAAATGTAATTCTCATTTTTTCCCTTCTTTGTTCCTGAAATTTGCTTTCATGATCAATTATTTAACATTTTTGTAGTTGTATTCAAATTTTGTAAATGCTTTTTGAGTAATTGATGTTTCTGTGTTCATATTCTAGGTTGATCTTGAGTATCTTTTAGACCGTTATCCACCTGAGGAGGAGGTTAATTGGGGCGAGGAGCTGTCACTGGGGGAGCAACAAAGGTTAGGGATGGCGAGGCTGTTCTACCATAAGCCAAAATTTGCAATTCTTGATGAGTGCACTAGTGCTGTGACTACTGATATGGAGGAACGTTTTTGTGCTCAAGTACAAGCTATGGGAACATCTTGCATAACCATATCTCATCGTCCAGCTCTAGTTGCATTTCATGATGTGGTTTTGTCCTTGGATGGAGAAGGAGGCTGGCTTGTTAATTACAAAGGGTTAGTACTTAAAGTTGGTATTTTTTTTTGCACATGTGAAACATTGATGCGTTAATTGAAACCCTTTGAACTTCAGGAAGGATTCTCCATCCCTGACTGAAGCTGGGGGTGATCTCACAGGGGATTTTGAGACAGAACGCAAAAATGATGCCATGATAGTTCAAAAAGCATTTTCCACAAGTGATAAGGTCTTATTAATGCTCCCATGTTTTTATCGTGGACATATATTTATAGTGCCCCATTGGATTTATTTTACTTCATTTAGAACTAATTGGTGGCATTTATCTAGGCCACACACTCGTATATTTCAGAAGTGATAGCAGCATCACCCAAAATAGACCATAATGTTCTATTGCCCATTGTTCCACCACTTCAAAGGGCTCCAAGGGCATTGCCACTGAGAGTAGCTGCCATGTTTAAAATATTGGTGAGTCCATTCAAAATCGATGGTGTAATGATACATGCTAATGGCTTGAGGATTTGTTAACTTAGTCGACGCTATATCAAACTTGTCTTGCAACATCTTAAACTGAAAAGTGCTTTCCTTGGGTGGTGCATTGTTTGCAGCGTCCATTTTGGGCAAAACTCATTTTATTCCCTCAACTTTGGATATTTCAACAACGTATTCCTTAATTAAACAATCAATATAGTTATTCAAAAAATCAGTTTGACTCTAAATTTAGTTTCGATTAAGTCCCTCAAAGCTATAGTCAGTGGTAAGCAATCGTGTTTCTATACAGAGACAATTACAATTAAATCTGAAAACTTTATTTATAGATCACTGTCAAGTTCTTTCATTTTTTGTTAGGGTGATTTTAAACTGAATGTGAGGTAGAACATTGGTTTGATTAGTTGAAGAGAAGATTCAGGTTGTTAATATTGCGCTGGCAATTGAATTGTTGTATGCTTTTCGTCGTAAAGTTGAAATTTAGAGGTTGCTTTATGGAACCTAAACCTTCCTTATTCTCCTGCTCCAACTTCAATTTCATCCATATTTTAGCCATTGTTATGCTGTAATCATTGTTTTGTGTTGTTTTCTCTTCCTCCCCTGCACCACATATGACACCTATATGTTTGCTGGGCTATGAATTGTGACAAAGTGCCACACTTACATAGACCTTTTCTGGTGTGCGCTATTATATTTCAAGACTTGCAGTGAATCTGAAGTGTCTTGTAAAACTTTTATCTGTCTCTTGTTTGTTTTAACTTTTAGTTCCTTACTTATCTTTTTATTACCTATGTTTCAGGTACCAAGTATACTTGACAAACAAGGGGCACACTTATTAGCAGTTGCTTTCCTTGTTATCTCAAGAACATTTGTCTCAGATCGGATTGCCTCATTGAATGGTACTAATATCCAATTTGGTTTTATGCATTTGGTGTTCTGTGGGATAACATTCTTGTTATTGAAGGCATTAATTTTCACAGGTACAACTGTAAAGTTTGTTTTGGAGCAGGACAAAGCATCTTTTGTTCGATTAATAGGTGTTAGTGTTCTTCAAAGTGCCGCGTCGTCTTTTATTGCACCTTCTTTGAGGTATTGCTGATGATTAATTGACTTGCATTTAAAGTCAAACAAAACCATTGATCTAGTATTATGGGTGCTGCCTTTCAGATATTTTTTTTTAGACTATTGGATCCTTGCAATTTGCAAGTCTTTGGTTGTTACTCTAATGTTTTCACCTTTCACATGGAAACAAATATTTATACTTCATGGTTTTCCGATCACTCCTGTCAGCATGGCTAGTGTGAGTGGCCCTGTCATTACTGGACAGAGAGTCAAAAACAGTAAAGTTGAATGGCCCTGATGTCTTTTTTCCCTTTTCCTTTGCTCGTGATGTATTATTGTCCAGTTATATATGCTTAGACAAGATTCTTGTATTGCATTCATCTTTCTGTAAGGGAAAGAATCAGTTTAGGGGTGGTTTACAAAGCACTTGTGTCATTTTAAATCTTTCATCCCAAATTCACGGTTGAAAGTTTCATATTTTGATGCTATTAGAAAACATTTTTTGCTACTGCATTTAAGAATATTCCAATATTATTAGGCTTGACTATGGTGTGATGGGTTGAATGGTGTGAACTTATCTTTTTGGTGCACACTCAGTGGTGTAATCTACACTTTTGTTATAAATTATCTCTTGTTCCACAGACACTTGACAACTCGGCTGGCCCTTGGATGGAGGATTCGTTTGACTCAACATCTACTAAAGAACTATCTGAGAAACAATAAATTTTACAAGGTAATCGGATCCCATATACTTAAAGTAGTTCCTTGTTGTTCACCTTTTATTTGAATGCAGAAGTGTATTGAGCTTGTGTGCTGGGAATGCGTTGTAAAATAAGTTAATTACTTGTACAATTAGCCAGCTGTCAGTGTTGAATGGAACATTTATGCAAGTTACATGCTGCAATTTTCTCACTCAATGACAACGCATTTTTCAGAATGGCTTTCCATTTGTTGAAGCTTGTGTCTATTTCTCGTGTGCTGTTTGTTGCATCTAATATTAACAGTTTTAATTCATGTCATATACTTGTAGGTTTTCCACATGTCTAGCAAAAATATTGATGCAGATCAGAGAATAACACATGATCTGGAAAAGTTAACCACGGACTTGTCTGGACTGGTAACTGGAATGGTGAAGCCATTAGTAGATATCCTGTGGTGAGTACTTGTGTAGACTTTATTTGATTTATTTGTACTTTCATACTTCCATAAGTTCTCGACCCCCCCCAAAACCTTCCTCCCTCTTTAAAATAATTATTCCATTGAATTTGTAAGGTTCACCTGGAGAATGAAGCTCTTAACAGGTCGGAGGGGAGTTGCCATATTGTATACTTATATGTTGCTTGGTTTGGGTTTTCTGAGGGTTGTTACTCCTGATTTTGGCCATCTTGCTAGTGAAGAGCAACAACTTGAAGGAACCTTTAGGTAATCTCAGATCTTGTTTCTGCCTTGCACATTTGATCTTGAAGTGTTTTTTACATGTCCATTCCCTTCCAAAAAGGTATCTAAGTATATCTGAATATGGAAGATACTAAGGACAGCTGTGATTGGTGCTGCATTTTTTTTTTTAGTGAAAAAAACTGTCCTTACATTGTCAATGACTAATTCAGGTTCATGCATGAGAGACTGCGCACACATGCTGAATCTGTTGCTTTCTTTGGAGGTGGAAAACGAGAAAAAGCTGTAAGCTGCTTTTATTTTGTCAATTTACTGTTTCATATGTTTAAATGTCAATTGGTGCTTTAGAGTAATATTTCTCAATGGTTTGGGCTTTGGTCTTTACATATGCATAATGCACTATAAATTGAATGTGTGGTTCAAAGGTCAAGTCATCAAAGTCTGTAATGATAGATAGAATACTGACACCTTTTATTTTGGATTCAATGTGCAAGGGGGAGTACATCCTTGTTTTCTGGTAAATACTGCCTCATAATACTGGATATTATTCAAACTACGTAGTATGAATGTGTACCTTTTGTTTAGCTGCTGCTTTAATCATTGTAATGGGACAAATAAAATATGTATGTTAATCTAGTGGTAAAAAGTACGGAAAGGTTCCTTTAATGAAGTAAAAGATTAAAAAGTTCTATTGTATCTTTTAAATACCAATAAGTTCACTTTTATATTTCTTTTTTAATGAAGTTCATAATTGATTATACTACCTATATGATCCTTTTCATATATTGTAAAAAAAGGCCATTCTAGCAGGGTTTTTCATTTCTTTCTTTCCTTTTTCTTTGGCTCAAGAAACTTTTATGAGACTTTTGTTTTTAAGTTTGTAATTTTTTAATTATGTATTAATTTATAATTGGAATACAATTCTTCTATCATATCATCATTGCAGATCTTGGGCAAACTCAAACGAAACTGTAATTATAAAAAATTGAAAACAAATTTCTTTCATATTTGTAAATATTTTTTGTTGAAAAATAAAAAAGTAAGATGTTATTGGTATAATTAGGTACTCTAAACCTTTTATAGTTTAAAATGATCATAGCAAGAATAAAACAACAGTCACATCATAATCCTCATAATCCACAAGGCTTTAATCATTAAATTTATTTTTGGCTGAAAAGCTGAAAAATATTTTATTAGCAAAAAATTACATACTTGTTATAGAGTATTCTAGAAAAGGTAAACAATTTATTTTTGGGGTTTGATAGGAAATATAATAAAAGTTTAACTCATTCGGAAGAAAAATTTAAAGTTAAACTTTAGGGTCGTATAAAAAGATGATAGGACTTGCTTGTCATTTATTTCTCAAAAGTGAAGTACTCAGTTTATTTGCTGATACATGTTAATATAGCAGGGTCCCTGACGTTGTTTTTGACACTACATAACATTTTGAAGCCTGATCAACATGTTATCGATTGTCATCTTGCTTGTGTTGAAGTGTCCACTAGTTTCCTGAATTTTACATTCACAGGCTAATTTATTGTTGAAGTGTCCACTAGTTTCCTGAATTTTACATTCACAGGCTAATTTATTATGGAAAATAGGTTTGACTTTACAGATTGCTGAAATTTAAGTGGCCAGTTAGTGTCAAAACCTGCTCCCTTTTCTTTTCTTTTGTTCTTTTTATTTTTGGGTATATAGTCAAAATTTTATAAGTTTGAGACTGATGTGCTGCTATGGGTATCAGTTAGGTCAATTGAGGGGCGAGTAGAGAAAGAGATTATCAAAAAAACCATTTTTTCTGTTATTTGGAAGGATTGCAATAGAACAACTTTTAGGGCGGAGATAAGTTCGTATTCTCTTGAATTGATTATTGGAGTAGCGATATATAGTTTTGGCCTTCAGGGATTTCTTTTTAAAAATCTTGTCTCTGTATTTGGGTGCATCACCTCGTGTCTTCTCTGAAAAGCCTTTGTTTTTTGCATGTATTACTTCATCTTCATTTAACCTGACATGCAAAAGTTGCATCTCAAAAGGACATGGATACATGTGTATGATATTTTAATGTGGTTATTTGTCTAGCACCCTTACCCAGTCTATTTTTTATCCTTATAAACACAAAGGATGGTTAATATGTCTAAGCTTTGAAACTCTTCATGGATGTAGCAACTGAGTTACCATTTGTACCATGCTTGAAAAAATAGCGCTGTTGATTTCTGCCCTCTATTTTTGCATCCAGAGAAGTTGACTTTTTTATTGTAAATTTATTTTTGTGTCTTCCATAGAAATTGCTTTTCTGTATCACCTAACTTTATTGTTGCAATGCAGTGTGGAATATCCTTATCTTTTTATATCCCCCCCCCTCCCCATAATTCATATGGTTTGCTCTTTTTTCAATTGAGCAGGTGATTGAGTCAAGATTCAGGGAACTTCTTGACCATTCCATGTTGCTTTTGAAAAAGAAATGGTCATATGGCATACTCGATGATTTTGTGACAAAGCAACTCCCACATAATGTAACTTGGGGTTTGAGCTTGTTGTATGCCATGGAACACAAGGGAGATCGAGCCATGACCTCAACTCAAGGTGAGATCAGTAGAATGCTCAATTTTAAGTTGCATCTCTCACTCGTTCTCTTATGCTAGCTAGTTTTTTTCAGGTGAACTGGCACATGCATTGCGGTTCTTAGCATCTGTTGTCTCTCAAAGCTTTTTAGCCTTTGGAGACATCCTTGAATTGCACAAGAAGTTTGCTGAGCTTTCTGGCAGTATAAATAGAATTTTTGAGCTTGAAGAGCTTCTGGATGCTGCTCAGTCTGGTATGCCCTTCTTTACTTAACTATCTGTAGCACTCTTATTTCATGTGCCTTTGGTGCAGAAGAAGATGAAAAGTTTGTTTTGATGTTATTCTACAAGCAAGTTAACCAAACTGCATGCTACAGAGCATGACAAACTGTGGAAAGAACACACTCAGAGTCGAGCTACAAAAATAACAAGATGAATTGACAGTATTAAATGAAAATGCATGCCTTGTTTGCTGGGGGAAAAAGGTTTAACATATAATTTTATCCCTGGAACCAGGTAAAACACTATTGTATGAATAAGCAATATTGTTAAAATAGACTCAATTATCAACGACATTGGCAAACTGGGGAAGAAAGACTTGAAGTTGAGCAACAAAAACAGGGAAAAATTATATAGGAATAAGGTAACATTTATGACCTATAACCTTATATTCCTGGGAATATGAATTTGCTACAATGCGCCAATTCTAGACAATACTTCTTGTGCCCAGGGAACGTGACATTCCCAAAGAAATCAAATAAAATATTGATCGGAGTCTACCATTCCAGCCTCTTGGCAATTCTGCTTCCCTTCATTTCAAATCTCCCCAAATATGCTTGCTTTTTCATAGAAGAAGCTGATTTAGTGAGATTTTCTGGTCCTGCCACCGATGAAAAACATGGGTGTGCGCAAGAGATGCCTTATGAAAGGGTTGAATGGTTTAATTTGGTACTTGTACTGCTGATTGCAAAAGTATCTTATTGTCATTTGACGTCTAATATATATAGAATAGCATGTAAGATTAATGTATTTGCACATGTACTTGAATCCCTTTTCCCTTCCCAAAGGTTTGGGCTTATACAAGCACACTATAAGTGCTGCAACAGCAGCAATTAATTTTATCTAGCTTATCTTTGTTGTGGGCTTTAAGCAGCGGGGACTTTAAGCAGTACTAAGTGTTTAAAGTTCTAGAGATCTGCCTTGTGTCTTTGAGATGTTTACCTGTGTGCTTCCCAGGTGATGGTCTAGTTGTAGTGAATATCACGTTCCTATCTAGAAGGATAATTCTTGCCCGAGTTCAAGCTTGCATGGGGACATTTCCATATAGATGGTGGTCACTAAAAAAGTAATTGCTGTTAGAATTGTTGTTGTTCATATTTCATAAATAGCCAGTAGTAGTCACCAATGGTAGCAATCTAGAAGCTTAAACCTTAAAGGAGAAGAAACAAACCTGTTTGAGATAATTTCCTCTTCAATGCAATGGTGGAGAGAGTTAAGTAAATCAAAGTTCCTTTAAGTGTCTCTGAAGAAGATAAATCTGGATACTGTGGGATTGAACTGGGATTTGTTTGTAAAATGGAGTGTCTCATCAGAAAGCATCTGGATCTCGTTCTCTCTCTCTCACAGACACACACGCAGACGCACACACACAGTTCTTCCAATATGACTGCTCTTGTTATACCAAGCTTATTTTTCTCTCTATATTATGCAAATAACTATTGCCAGTGCGAAGAGTCCATTACCATTGTTAGGTTTTTGGTTCTATTTCTTAAAAGGTCTACATTTACTCTTATAGTTTCCTTATAAAGTTTTTGCCTGCCCAGGGGATTCTTTGAATAGTAAACTATCTCCATCTAAGAACAATGAACTTTACTCAAAAGATGCCATGTCCTTTATGGAGGTCGATATCATTACTCCAGCGCAGAAATTGTTGGCGAGGCAGTTGACATTTGACATAGAACAAAGAAAAAGCCTGCTTCTTACTGGTTAGTGAAGTGATTTCTTATGTACCTTATTATACTGTCATATTATCAAACAGGCTATTGTTATTTCAATTGCACACCTGATAAGCATGTCAAACTCTTAAGGTCCAAATGGGAGTGGGAAAAGTTCTGTTTTTAGAGTCCTCAGAGGTCTTTGGCCCACTGCTAGTGGAAGGATTGCTAAACCATCGCAACATATTAGTAAAGAGACTGGATCAGGTTGTGCTGTCTTCTATGTTCCTCAACGACCATATACATGCTTGGGAACCCTGAGAGATCAAATTATCTATCCTCTCTCTCGTGATGAAGCAGAAGTCATGGCACTAGAGTTGTATGAAAAAGGTAACATACTTGCACAAATTCCTTTTCCTTGTTTTGCTCTCTAGTTTCTATTTTCATGTCTCCTGTATGTACATGTTAAGTCGAATATGTAGCATTGCATCTGTTGTCCACCTCTTTCGAATCCATTTCGTGGATGGCTAGTGGCTATATATCATTACATATGAGTGTATATAGGCACATGACTGTCTCAATTTTAACTATCCAATTTATTATGAAGGATGAATTTAAGTTTTATTAATATTCCCAAAGGAAACGGACAGAAATAGATGTTCCAACATCAACTTTTGAAACTCTACTTGAAATAGCCAAAAGAAAGGCCCCTTTATTAAAAACATTTTTTTTTTTTATCATTTGCTCTTATTTTCTATTTTGGCTGCTACTGGCTGATGGGTGAAATTATGCAAAGTCTGACACTTCACTCGTTCCAGACTATAAATTTGCTTAAAAGATTGAGAGGGAATACATCCTAAGCTATCCTGAATTTGAAGGTATAATTTTATATAGTGAACACAACTGTTACTGAATCTTTGCACTGAAAATTATGTGTGGAATTTTTGAGATATTGATTTAAAGCTCTTTGTTTCTCTACGGCTCCCTGCTATATTCATCTGATGACATCTAGACAGTGATTAAAGTTGAACGGCAGAATTAAGTGAATTTAGATTTTCTACTGGTTTTCCAATAGCTTTACAGCAGAAAGAGCTTGATTTCATTCACGATCTATTGTAACAAATTAACAATTATTCAATTTTCTGGATTTCTGACATTGTTAAGCAATTGTTTTCCTGGGGGATAATAATTGGGCAAAATCTCAGGTAAGCTATCCACCGAAATAACAAACATGCTGGACTCATGTTTGAAAAATATTCTGGAGAATGTTCGGCTAAATTATCTCTTGGAGAGAGAAGGCGGCTGGGATGCAAATATGAATTGGGAAGACACTCTCTCTCTTGGAGAACAGCAGAGATTAGGCATGGTGAGGAAGCTAGTGAAGTTCCAATTTAGTTTGTTTGAATAAAATATCTCAATATTGTTCTACTGGATCTTTAACTGTTTGACACAATTTTTTATTCTTTTCTTTCTAGGCCCGCCTATTCTTTCACAAGCCTAAATTTGCCATCCTTGATGAGTGCACCAAGTATGTCATGAAACTAGGCGTTTGTTGAGCTTTAAAGAAATATTGCCAGTTACCTTGTAGTATTTAATTTTTTTTTTATGTGCTTTTGGTGGCAGCGCAACAAGTGTTGATGTTGAGGAGCAACTTTATAGGCTTGCTAGTGACATGGGCATTACATTTATTACCTCCTCTCAGGTAAGTGGTGCGTTGATAATTGGTGGTAATTATTTACTGCACAATTGATCTGCTTGAGAGCACTCTTTGTGTTTTTTTTTGCGAGTTATCAGTTAAGCACCCTAGCTACCGTGACTGTATTCTACTAATCAGACGACTGCTTTTCCTTCACTGATTATGCTCTCATGAGTGACAGCGTCCTGCTCTCATCCCATTCCACTCCCTGGAATTGCGGCTTATTGATGGCGAGGGCCACTGGGAGCTTCGTGCAATTAAGCAATGAGTTGACGATAGCATCTGCTGTTTTGTAACTAGAGCACGTGAGATGGGCTCAGACCTCATAGACGGTGTAGAGGAACGAAGTCATTTGGGCAGTCAGCGGAGTTCATTGTTTTCCGTCTATCTCAAGCGGTGGTCATTTAAACTCAAAATTATGAATCCGGCAAAGAGGAGACGCCATGTTTTTATTTTGCCTTGAAGAATTGATAATCTTGATCATATACGGCAAGTGTAGTTATTCTGCTCAAAGCGTCCACAGGGCCCACAAAGAGAAGTCAATCACACAAGGTTATTGGAGAAAGTGTTAGGAATCAAGTCTGAAATCGTATGATTATATAGAAATCTCCATGTACAGGCCTTTGTTTTTTTGTTCATCAAGTTAATTTCTTGGGCTATTAATTGAAAAATCGCTGCGCATTTATGTTGTAAGAATTGAATGCCTAAATTATTAAAGTTGGCCCATGAATAAAATCGCAGGAAAAAATTTACCCGTCTTCTGTCTTCCCTATGTCTTTGCAGTTTCACTTTTATCAAGTTTAGGAAGGGCTGCGCACGTGAGGGGTATTTAAGATTGTGGGAAAGTTGTGTTTTTTGTTCGAAATATATTAAAAATATTTGTATTTTTATGAAAACAAAAAAATATTTAATTTTAAACAAACAAAAATAATCCAAATTTTTGCTAATCACGAATTTTTTCATGGCTTCCTTGATTAGACTGGGCAAGTAACGTTGATAAGCAGCAGCAACTGTCGTATCCATCTTTGCTTTTCCATTTAATATAATAATCAGGATTATCAATGCGGATCATTGGGCACTAAAACGCGGGACTACTCGTGTGGTATTGGCAGCCAAGAAATCACTGAGCTGGCTAACATCGCGCGCATGGAGGTGTTTTTGATTGGGTTGGCAGTAGATAAGCTCACGGCATTGGTGCCGTCTTGCCAACGTGTTAATCACAAAGGGCTATTCTTCACCATTGAATCGAACTTTCTCTTTATGTAGGGGGTGGCAAGAAAGAAGAGTTCACAGTTATTGCACACACCAATTATCAGAGTGATGGATATCCTTTGAGGATATCCAAGGGATGCGATCTTTTTCGTTGGACCTTCTGAGTTGTAAAGTCGAATAACTTTGCTGTCTGATAAGCTCAAAAGAAGATTTAGCTCAAGGTTTCAAGATACGTATTTAACTCGTGCAAAATGTACTGTCAGAAAGAGATTCTTGTGATGTCGATAGCTTTCTATACTTGTTATTTTGTGATGACAATTAATGGTCCAGTTTTACCTAATTTTGCATTTGAAGCTAATCAACTCGTTGCCGAGTGAAATCCAAGAATCGTGAGATTATATATATTATTTAAACTGTTGTGCTAAATTGCTAATTATACATAGCAGCAATTTTCAGTACGTCTTGTAGGATCGTTTTCCACAGATCCAGTAAACAAAGATAGTTGATTTTCTAATACCAAAAGAAGATAAGAGGATCTCGACCGAGAAAAACTTTCCTTATTTTGGATGTTTGACTCTTGTCTTCTTCTTCTTCTTCTTCTTCTTTCATAACTAGAAATTGAGCACTCGTGTGCTCGTGTATTGTAAGGAAAATTATCAATGTAAGGGGAAAAAATAGATTTGTATAGTGAATTGAACCTCCTAATTATTTCTAAGAAAAAAAAAGGATCAAAAAGATTTTATAGTCTTGTCTTTCTCCATACCAAGTTGCCAAATATACACAGAATTAATCTTGAACCCATCTAGGTATCTCATGAATGGCAAAACTTCTGTGACCCAATACTTTCGTACTTGGAAGGGTCAAATTAAGATATATATCCACCCTTTCATGATTCGCAAGAGATCATTTTAAATTCATTGTAATCTCATGTGATTCACTTCTTATTTCATGACATTATTAAATTTCCCTTGCAACTAGGGTTTTGGTGGGTTATATTCTCCGCACTGCACATTTTTTTATACATGGAAGCAGCTTCCTCGAAAGCAAATGCCACCATCCCTCCAATATCCTTGCATGCATCTATATATTCCACTCCATAACCCATAACTTCCCCTCACCAAATAAATCAAAAACAAACCAAAGCTTCTCTTCTCAAGATAACCTTCTTAAAATGGTTGCTGCTATTGAACGTAGCATGAGTGCTTGTCTTAGCATTGAAATAGAAATCTTTCAAGCAAAAAATATAGAAGTCAAGTCCCATGGGAGTCTTTTTGTTAGATACTATCTCTCTGCAGGAAAGAACAAAAGAATCCAACTGAAGAGCCGAGAAATCTCCTCAAAGTCCAACCTCTTTTGGAACGAGTCCTTCTCATTGGAGTGTATTGGCACTGAAGACTCCATCAACAACCTAAAGCAAGAGACTGTAGTTTTCGAGCTCAGATGGAGAAACACAAATCCAATCCTTGCTAAAATATTAGGAGGGTCACAACTCCTAGGTAGAGCTGAGGTTCCATGGAGAACAGTTCTTGAATCACCAAATTTGGAAATGGAAAGGTGGGTTATGTTGGTTCCTAAGAAGGGTAGTGTTCCTGACGACGTCAAGCCTCCTTCAGTGCAAATAGCAATGAGAGCTAGAGTTCCAGAAATGGCAGAGATGGAGAAGAAGAACAGGAGAGATGGCAGGTTGAGGAAGAGGGATGAATGTGGTTGTTGCAAGGATAGTAGGTGCAGATGTGAAGATTATGAAATTTTTGCCCTAGTGGTTGCTATGGAAGCACTATAAGCACCAATGGTTGGCAAATTAAGTACCCACTACTTATCTGGTGTCGACATTTCTTCTACTTGCTTTTCCCAAATTTTTTATTGGGCATGTGGAGATTTTGTCATGCTTGCATGGTAGTCATGAATGTATGTATATGCATGATCAGGATATTGAAATTAGATTTATTGGACTCTTCAAAGGAGGGTTTGTTCTCCAAAACACCTGTGCTCTTGTAATTAACTCTTTAATTATGGTCTATTAATTTGTATTTACGTAAGTGCTAACTTTACAGTACAGGAACTGCTGTGTGTTGTGATGCATAATTTGTGTGTGTATAGAAGGTGTATCTTAACCGAGAAACATTAACCAAGAAAATTAAAGATGGTGGATATTTATAACTTCAAAACATTCAATAATCCATTCAGATATGAATATAACTTCAAAACATTCAATAATACGAATAATTTCCGTTTGGTTCTGAAAGGAAGAACAGGAGAAGGGACAAGTCAAAAAGCCATAGACCAGCTCGAAACAAAGAACAGCATTGATTGAAAGAGACAGAGAAGATACAACTGCCTAAGTGAAGGCTTAAATTTTCTTTCTTTCTCGTTTTAGTCTTTAATTCGGCGTCAGCAACTTCCTTTTTCTTTATCAATTCATTTTATTATAAAGTTTAAACATTATCTTTTTATTTTTCAATTAAATCCATTTCCGATCCACCGAAAACATGAAATGATGACACGATGGACCCAAATAATTGAAATGAAATGAAAGAAAGAGGGTCAAACACCAACAAACACCCACAGTACCTTCTTCTTTGCTTAATATTATATTACGTTTCATAAAGAGAGACCGTTGAGAACGGGTGATCAAGGGACCAGATAAGTAGGTGCGTTAATGCAGGAGGATCGTTGACAAAAGGATCCATGATCGAGCCCCTTGATCCAAGGGTTCTCCTTGTTTGTCTAACCCAACTTCAGAAGAAATAGAGTTTTCCTGCTTAGAAAAACATTACTTCATGGTAAATTGGCAAGTCTCTTACGTCTTGACTCTCACTGCTAAGAGTTAGGAGTGTTATTCTTGAATGAAACATTTTCAACTCAAGCAAGATAAAAACCTATGTTCCCTCTTCTCCTCAAAAAGAACATTTTACATGGGAGATCAATGTTGTTGTCCAGGTACAAAATAATTTGTTTTCCTCAACCACGTATTGCACCAGCTATCGAAATTTAATAAAGAATTTCAGTTGTGTTTGCTTTCATGGTTCAATTATATTTTAAAAAAAAAAAAACCTTTTTATTTTAAAATAATATTTTTAGATTGTTTTGATATTTTAATATTAAAATAAATTATAAAAAGGTAAAATTTCAAATACGCTACTCTTCACTATTCGTAGTGGAACCTCGGCTGATTATTAACAAGGACAACCTTTAGAATCAAAGACTAGTTCATAGCGTGTAAAAAAGTGCGAGCATCACGCTTTGAAGTATGAAGACAACTAGGTAAAACTGTTTAAATTTTTCGAAACGTACAACAAGAGTCAAAGTTGATAGAAGACAGCTAGTAGCCTGCCCGATGGTTCCATTAGTATAATAGTAAATCCATTTTGGTTATCGACGATTCCAGATTTATGGGTTTGTGAACATCACCGTCAAGAAAATCATACCAGCTCATTGGCTCAACCTAGAACCCAGTGGAGACAGCCGAAAACCTAAAGTAACTTCAAATATAGAAAAAACCCGGTTAAAAATTATTTTTTATAAAGAAAACTATGTTTTTTTATTTTTTTAAAAAATTAAGTTAATTTAAATCAAACTAGATCAACACTAGCCATACCTTACATTGAATTTAAAATCTGTTATTTATATTTATAATAGTTCTTTTGACTCCTATTTTTTTCCATGAAATTTAGATGGGAATACATGGAGTATGATTCGTACAGAAATAGCAAGAAATTCCATCCATATGCTTAATTTTATTTTGGTAACATAAAAACACAACTCAGAAATAGCTCACGTCAGGAAGATTGTGTCCGGCAAAAGCAACACAAACAACATTCATAGAAAGCACAACTCTTCCGCATCCACAAGAAATGGCTCAAGCATCTCCATGGCCAATCAGGGCAAGAAGCATTCGCTCATAATCTCCAGAAGCCTCTCCAGCAATGTCGTGAGCAAGAGTAACACTGTTTCGGCGATGGTATTCCTCCTTAATACGTTCCATGTCAACCTCTGCCCTGGTGGTTACAACTCTAGTAAGAGCCCATTCATCTGTCCCTATCTTCTTGATGGCCAGCCGCAGAAGCTTCTCAAAGTATTTTTCAGGGTAGGTCAAGCACTTAATTGTTGCTCTCAGTAATTTAAGGAACTCGTTATCGGCATCTTCCTTCAAGTTCTGCAACCAGATTTGCCATTGTCAGTTCAAAGCGGAGCAAATTTCTAGAATACATTTAGAAAATTTATTACTTTCAAGAGCTAGATAAAAAAATTGGCTTGTTATAGATATTCAGTACTTCATTGCAAATTTGTTATTTTTATTTGCCCCTTGAATAAACATTGAGATCATAATTGACTAGCTCGAATTCTGCATTGAGAATGGTTACAAAGAGTAACTGATAGAAGTCACATTAAATCACAATACCTTGTTGATGGCATTTCCAAATGCATTGTTGTAGTGATTGAGTGTTGCATTAAGCTGTGCCTTGCTTCTTGTAGTCAGAATCCTGATGATTTCATCATCACTGTAAGCTTTATCTGAGATTTTCTCATGAAGTATCTTAGCCTCTGATTTTGCCAACATCGTGTTCACCTCTTCTCCCTCGTATCGGAATGCACTTACAAGGGGAACCAACAGCTGCTCAGAACAATTATAGACACAGAACTAAGCGATTCAGAATTGATATCGCTAATGAGGTACCATAAGTCTAAGAGGAGATCAATCAAAACTCAAGACTTATGTAAAAAGTACATTTGGATTCTAAGGCAAGAAAAATGAATTACTCATACAGATATGATTCAAACTAGCACAACTGCCACGAGCTAAAATCTCCCAGACAGAACGCTCACGAGGTTCAAGTCATTACCTTGCGGAAGTCTCCAGTTGTGTGGTATGCAACATCTTCCTCAAGAGATTTCTTGTAACGAGCATGGTATGCTTGCCTCACCTTAAAAAGGTCATGTGAGGACCTAGTACAAGCTATTTCCATTAAAACCCAGTTGCTTGAAGTGAACCTCTTTGTGGCTTCATTGGCCAAATATGCATCACGCTCAGCAGGGTCCAGTGTCCATAGCAATACGACCCTCTGCTTGAACAAGATTTGAGAAAAACATATATTAGCAATCTCAAGTTCAATGCAATGCTTTTCCATTGCTGCCACAAAAGAGACAAGGGTCTGCCATCAAAAGCCTTAGTTGCCATAAAATTAATTTTGCTGGAGAGGAAGTATCGCACTAATTAAAAATTTAAAACTAACATAAGATGCACGAGACTGACCTCGAAGTCACTAGACAGTTCCTTGTCCAAATCTTTAAGGAGATCTTGCCCGTAAGCTTCAGCATAAACCTGTCGGATTAAGTTGCGTTGTGCAGCATTCCTATGAGCCAAGATGGAGATAATCAATCCCTCATTTGTACCCCATCCTGCAAACCAAAAAAGAAGAACGTTAGTACCAATACATTTAGTACAAGAAGAGGACAATACATCAAAGAAAAAATGGATAAAGATCTGTTTTTTATGTCCTAATTACAACATCAACATCAAATAATCTGCGAAGATTCCATTATCTTATACGATGATTGGTCGGTTCTCGACATCAACATGAAGAAAGTAGCTAGAAATATAATGAAGACAAATAATTTACCAGGCACAATTAATGTTATTCCATAGAAAATAATCAAGCTGTCATTTCAGCAGATCAAACTCAAGAACTTAAAATGGAGATCAGTATAGAAATCAAACACTGAACAAAATATCTGCAGGATCATTTACCACTCATTTCATGTTAGACTCAAAAAGTCAATCTAACCCTTTCTTAAGAGAAAACGAATCGAAATCAAAATTTTCAACCACAGATTACCAAATTATGTAACAAAGAATGTTAGTTTACATTATGATCTGCATCTTATGGCCCATCAGAGCAACCCAAAATCAAATCCCAACAAAGAAAGATAAAATAAACAAAGAGAGAGGACTGATCCATCATGCAAGCAAAATAACCAAGTGCAGAATTCGGAACGGAACGTGAGAACCAACATGAGCAAACACAAAGTTTAAAAAAGGGTGATGAGTCTTTCAAAGAAGAATTATAAAGGGGAGACCTTTAAAAGCTTTATTAAGCTGCTCAGCGTCCTCATAAGGAGGAGGAACAGAAGCAGGAACTTTAAGGGACGCCATTGTTTTCGCTCTTCACTCTGTTTTCACTGTCTGTTTTATTGTTTGCCAAGAATCGGAAACGATGGCTGACATAATGACCTCCGAGCTTGTTTTATAGCGCATGAAAAGGAAAGAATTAAAGAAAATTAAATAAAAGTTATTTCATTGCCAAAAAAATGTGATTGTGTAAAAAAATCATCGAAATCCCCGCTCATCGTTATCTAGCTTTTCATTATTTTATCAGCGACAAAGACAATAATGAATGTGGTCACGTCATGATGATTTTAGCTGGAGTAGTGCTGCTATCAAGCAAAAAAATGTAAAACCGATTTGTCAATTTCACCCCAAACTACAAACTGCTTTCAATCCCATCCTAATCCATCCCCGGCCACAAACAAGCTTTCAATTTCATCCTAAGTTCATCATCTCTCACAAGATGTTGCCCTTTCCTCCCCTGTGATGTACTGTATTTTGGATGAGCAAATGCAACGAGAGGAGGGATTAGGCATATGGTTACGGAACAAACTAAATTTTTATTTTTTTCTATCTTGCTTCATACTTGCATTGGACACCATTATAAGTAAGTGAGATTAAAATCAAAATTATCTCTTCAAGTAGCATTCCACTTTGTCTAATTCCATATGCCCAAAACCATCTTGATATTAGTTATTTATAGTTATTAGCCTGCCAAGTTCATCCAATAAAAAGTTAATTTTAAAATTTTCAAAAATCCCCTCACGTTCTTTATTATATGAGTGAATTTAGATCTTGGAGATTTTTTGAATGATTTTCATTGCAATTTGGATTTTTCAATTGTTGTTTTGGATCTCATTTAATATTATGGTTCAACCATGTTTGTTTAAATTTATTTTATTTTTGTATTTTTTAATAGTTTATATATTTTTTGTATTTAGACTGAGGTTGAAACTTTTTTTAGTTTTAGGATTGAATTGAGAAAATTGACACATATACATGCTTGAAGGTTATTAAATTATAGCTGTAATATCTAGATCATTTTAATAGGGTGATCTACGAATCGATTGATCTAGAACTTTGATCTGGTTGATACGCTAGCCTTGTTAAAACACAGCCTCAGTTCATTTACTTTTTTTTGAAAAAAAAAGGTGTAAATCTACATTATTTTGATTATTAAAAAAATAATTAAGATTGATTCTCTCGACTGTAACTCAAATCTTGCCCCATCCCTTACATGTTAAACTAACGATACATTAATATAGCTTCTTGCTTGGATTTAATTTTAAATTAATTTATTGAAGAGCTAATTAGCGTGTGATCTGATTGACTCACAAGTTAATCTGTAATCTAACCTCCCTGGTTAGAATTCTATTAAAACAATAAATTAAAATTACTCTGTTTTAATTTATTTTTTAAATAATAAATTTTAAATTAACAACATTAATTCCTACTTTTTTGAACGGACAAAAAGCAAGTGCACATGGCTCTGTTATCCATCGTTGGATTGCTATCGAGTGGTTGTACCGAATTTGTCGATTCGAGTCTGTGGAGCCTGCCTGTCTTTGCATTCATGTGGTTGGACGGTGGATGCACGAAAAACGTACTCGATGATGTCTGACTCGGCTACTCGTTCTGGACGTTTTCTTTTCTTTTTTATTTTTATTTTTTTAAACTAATATAAATATTAGAATTAACTTGCATATATTATAATTAATTTTATAAATTTTAAAATTAATAATTATATAAATTTCCTTCTTAATCTTAAATTATTATCACTTGAAAACCACCGTTACCTAGATAAATTTTTTTTAATTTTTTAAAAAAGTCAAATGCTACTCTTTTCATCAAATCCCATCGATATAAAAAAATTATTTAATACTAAGATGGAGACTATCTGTAAGGTTTAATGATATTTTTAAGGTTTATATTGTCAGATATTATGGAAGCTAGTTGTCAAGACGTTGGAACCAATCGAGACGAAACAGACCTAGCCTAGAAACAATCTCTGGGAGCTTGAGTGCAGTTTTCTAACCCACCGAAAGAAAAATTGACAACGCTTTGTTTTTTTTAAAAATTATTTTTAAATTTTTTTATATTTATTTATTATTAATAAATTAATAAATAAAAAATATTTTTTGATTAATAAAAAATATTTTTTGATTAATAAAAAATATTTTTTGATTAATAAAAAATATTTTTCAATCAAAAAAAATTATTTTATTTTCAATAAAGTGTTTTTTTGTTATATTTATTTTTAAAAAATTAATTTTCAAACTTTTTTATATTTGTTTATTATTAAGAAAGTTGATTAACGAAAAACATTTTTCAGTTAAAGAAAAATTTAGTTTAATTTTTTTTAAAATATTTTTCTGAAAATTTTTTATGGAAAATACTTTTGAAAGTTGTGAAAAATTTAAAAATATTATTATTTATTAATTGTATCAAATTTGATCTTTAAATTTTTGATTGTTATATATATTTTGTTTTGAATATTTATTTTTTAATTTTAACTTTTAAAATTTAATTTTTATATTAACTTTGGTTCTTATTTTTATAATTACTATTTGTTTTTTTTATTCTTTTTTTATTGAGATTTTTTATTTATCAAATTTGATCCCTGTTATTTTGATTGTTATTTATTTTATTTAAAATAATTTATGAAAAGTTGTTTATTATTATTTTAATTTTTTTAATTTTTTTTATTTGATCTCTATTATTTTAATTATTATTTATTTAATTTAAAATAATTTATAAAATTATATTTTTTTCAATTCCATTCTCATTCAAATATTTAATTTATAAGATTTGTTTTTTATTATTTTAATAAACTTAAAAAACACATAAAATATTAATAAGTTATTTTTAAACTTATTTTTTATTACACTATTAAATATTAAAAATTAATTTACTTTTTAAAATTTAATTTTTCAATAAATAAATGGGGCGGTAATGAAATATATATATATATAGACACACACGAAATCTTTGCTCATTGGATAATAGATGTGCAGTTGGGCTTCTAACAAGACAGCATTCTTTAAAATTATTTTGAGGGAATGGAAAATGAAAATAACAGCTGGAAATTGAGTAAACGACTCCACTGGGGATCGAACCCAGAATCTCTGGTTCCGTAGACCAGCGCCTTATCCATTGGGCCATGGAGTCCTTTTGTTGATGGCAAGCGTAATTCCCTATATAAATATATAATTAGTCGTGCAACTTATCGTCACCATTTTTTGGCAAGACAGGACTTGGAACACGCTCTTCTGCCTTCCATCTCCTCTTTAGCAAGAAATCCCACCTGCCTGCTTCTATGTATAGATAGAGAAAAAACAAGGCCTTTTCTACGCGCATCTGTTGCTGAACCCACTAAGGAAAGAAAAGTTGGGGATGCCATTGTCATGAGAATATAAAAGGAATAATATGCAAACAGAATCTCCTTTAGCATTATTTGTCAAGCATTTAGTCTTTTTTTGTTTTTTTTTCTGTGGTGGAAATCCATTCTCTACCCATTTTGTTGTTATAAAAAAAAACCATGGGAAAACAGCAAAAGTCGTTAGGGAGCAAATCAGTCCACTTTGTGTCTGATCTCACCACTGTCATCCTTAACCCTATCTCTGATAAACCCTTCAAGCATTCGACTCCTCGTCCTCATCCACTTCCTGTGAGCCCATCTCTGTTTTTCTCTCTTATTTTTTCTTTTTTCATGTTTTGGTTTTAAAGTTTGACACTTATGATCAAGTTGCCTTATATATATATAATTTGTTCAATACCCACTTCTAATTTTATGATAGGTTGGAAGATTTAGTTTGTTTTTGTTATTGGGACTGTGGCCTTTGATGTTATAAATCTGTCTTTTTTGTTTCTTTTGTGAGTTATTTTTGCCATTAAACTGAGGTGTGGTTAATAATTTTCAAGAATTACTGTAGCTGAAATATTTTTTACTGGGATTTTGATCAAGGAAAGCTCAATGCATTTTACTATCGGGGTTTAACTTAAAGGGTTTATGAAATTATCTGCTTGTTTTCTTCTTGGCTTTTTAGTTAACAGAAGAGAAAAGGAACTCCCTCGGAAAGTAAAAGCAAGTTTTTTTTTTAACCAATACTGAATTGAGTTCAACGATGGATACTTGATAATCTTAACAATGAAAGTTGATAATCTTAAAAATGTAAATGTTTTTTTCTTTCCTGCGTTCAGCAGCTTAATTTAACGATGATGAGTTCCAATTCTATGTTGTAATCATTTGCCTATGGAGGTTGGATGGATATTTGGTTACTTCTGTGATTGGACTGTTCTAGCTAGAATTTTGACCGTGGAAGCTGACTGTGTTTCTCTACTGTGGTTTCTTATGGGATTTAGGAGAATCAGATTCTGTTTCTTCTTGCTTCTTTTAGCTAACAGAGCAGAAAAGGAACTTCACTGAATATTAAAAGGGTGACTGATGTTAGAAACCATGACTAAAATGAACCTGACGATAGATAGCTGACATGCTTTAAGTCATATCCGAATAGGTATTTGATAACATAGCAATGTTATGTTTAGACTCTAAAATGGTTTGCGAAGTTGTAATTATTTGCTCTCTGTTTTGGTAGGAAAATGCCAGAGAGTCAACAACGAGTCAGCTAGAGTCCATTACTGAAGAGGACACAGCGCATTTAGCTGAAGAGCCTGATACTTCATCATTCACCGCATTCCTATTCTCTTTGTTAACGTCCTCAGAGTCTGGAAATAATGCAAAATTGGATAAGCAAAATGATAATTCAGATCAAATGGATGACCAGTTATCTGGGAATGTAGCAAAGGAGAGTGGCACAAAAAAGGGATTACTTTCAAGGGGCCAAACATTCTCTTGGAGCTATTTACGAAGCTACTAGAATAGACAGTTATCGAAGTCAAGAACACAAGGAAAATTCAGACTTGAAAATTGCTGATGATAATGATGGTGATGCAGTTGAGATAAAAAGTATGCTGAAACAGAACATGAAAGAGCCTGTTGCTTTGGGAGATATTTCAGCCATTTCTGAACCTTCATTGCTTCTTTCAGAGAGAGCAAGGAGCACCCTTTATGTTTCTCTTCCAGCACTTGTCCAAGGGAGAAAATGGTTATTGCTGTACAGGTATAAGAGTATGGATTTTATAAAAAATTAAGTTTTGGGCTTTCAATTATATATAGTAATGCCATTGATAGCCAAGTAATAAAACATTAGTCCTTCCTTGGCTTTCTCTTTCCCTGGAGTTCTTGAAGTACATGGAGGCATGGGATATCGCTTTCAACCTTGTATAGAAGGAGCATGCTTTGGCCTGGACCTTGTCTGCTGGTAATGCCGATTTATTTTGGGCTAAGGGCAATTCTTTTTGTATGTGTTAGATTTGTCTCCTGGAGGCTAATTTGCAAGTGGAAAACTGTGATTCCCACACACAGACACTCAAACAAAAACACGCACACATTTGAATCATTGTCAAAATTGAATTCTCACACATTATATGGGTGTAATGTATTCTACTGTTACATTGCACATAATTCTCATTATTAAATAACAGAAAAAATTTCAATGATTACACATGGTTCCCAAGGAATTTTCTCTCTAGTACTTCTCCCGTGAGCATAGTAACCAAGATGTGGTCTGTTTTACCTTATGGCTGGTGTTCATTCGGAAGTTGAATGGCTAGATCCATCCCGGTGACTATGAGCTTTGCACAAAAGTTACATGCCATGCATGCGGGCTTTCAATCTGGAGTTGCTTCACATATCTCACCGTGCTAATTTTCTCCCAGGCTGTTGGAGATCGCAAAGGGGCAGTATTTGGTGGCCTGGTTGAAGCTCCCCTGAGGCCAACCAACAAGAAATATCAGGTAGATACAAACTTATTAATTCATATAGATAGTAATTTCTTTTGTGTTGTGCTGACCTTCAAGTTTGAACAGGGATCAAATAGTACATTTGTTTTTACAAATACACTTGGCCATCCTGTTATATTCCATCCCACAGGTATCTCTTTCTCAGCTTTTTAGGCAACAACTCTTGATTCTAATTAACTTTTTTTACTGTTGGAAGCATATGGCCTGTTTTGTTCATTTGTCAAAGCATTATCCCTTTGCTTATGGATGTTGTTTGGACGTCCATGTTCAAATGTCCTGTGGGAATGGGTTAAAAAATGTTTATCAAGATGATGTTGTTCCCCTGGAATTACAAGAAAATTGGTAGCAGCTTAGACATAATTGTTATGATTTCTTATTCTGTCGGTGCATTTTGCTTTCCTAAACGAAGTTTGTGTTACAGAATTTGTAACTGAGGATAAAAACTGCATTATGTATAGTGCATTTAACGTTCATTGACTTTTAGATGAAGTAATCACAACGCACAGCTGCAAGCAAATGCTACATACTTATTGCTATTAACTTTGTATATCTGCGTGGCCATGAGAACAGTAATCTCATTAATTCCAACACAAAATGTGCAGGTCCTTCTATGCGAGGACTTTGACATGCTAAACCCCATTTGTTCCAAAATGTTGTTCTCGGTATTTTTGTCTTGAAGCTTTGAAATGCTTGGAGATATAATTTTCTGGAACTTATGCCTGAAATATGAATTTCAATCGCAAGATCATGTCAAATTGCATGATGCATGGCCATTCCAGAAAGGTGTTTTCTTGAAACCCTACTGGGCTTCAGTTTAACATCTATTCAAACCTATTTATTTTTCACTAAAACCAGTCTGTGCACTAACAGCTATGTTAAAGCAGGTGCTAATCGTTATTTCACTTTGTGCTCCACCGACTTTCTTGCAATTGGTGGAGGTGGCCACTTTGCACTCTACTTGGACAGTGATCTGTAAGCCCTACCTTTGCTTCTCTGTTATCTATGTATTTATTCTGCAATATACACAGGATCTAATTTTTTTTTGTTGTTTCCATGCAAAGATTAAATGGATCAAGTTCGGTCTCAGAAACGTATGGGAACCCTTGCCTCGCACACTCTGAAGACTTTGAAGTCAAGGAAGTTGAGGTATGCATGGAACCTCTCCCTTTCTCCTTCTCTCTCTCTTACACACGCACTCACACATGCAGCACACAATCTACTGTGGTTCACCGACTCCACAGGGTCAAATGCCTTTTAAGTTGGTTACAGGATAACCGACAGCAGTCACTGTCTTTTCCTTTCCTCGCAGCTATGGGGCTTTGTACATGGTTCAAAGTACGAGGAAATACTTGCTTTAAGCAGAACCGAGGCTCCTGGGATTTGTCGGTTTTGAATGTTAAAGAACAGGACAGTGCTCAATGCACTATGACATGGATCAAGTGATTCCTTTAATACGACTGAATGATGCTGAATGCCTATCGTTGTGCATATCATATGGAAGTGGGTACATGTGAAGATAGGATTTACTGTCAATCTTTGTACATAGATGTTCAACCTTTAGACGAGGTGTTTTTGTATGATATTACTAGCCAATTTTGGATGGGAGCTGGATTTGATAGTAATGTCGGTTGATCATATGACAAGAAGAATGCACATGCTGCTGTTCACATTCATACTCAATGATATTGCCAAGAGCTTTATGTTTAATTGCTTAACGAGTTCATGAGGTATATGACCTCCTTTTGTAGCCTGTACTCCTTCCTGTCTCAACAACCGAATGAAATTGACTTGAACCATCCCTGAAGATAATTGAGGCTGTGCTCCAGATGACTAGTGGCTTCGAATACTGATTACATCACTCTATATATGTATATCAGAGTTTATTTGTGATTACATAGCACGATGACTCTTAGCACTCTCAGGACAATGTGCCCAAGAAAAAAAGGCTGCAAAGATGATGACCTGACCCTTCAACTAAATAGCTTTATTTTTAAAATATTTTTCGATTCTACTATGAACTCTTATTAACAAACATCATAGCAAAACTGGGTAGAAATGAAAAATCAAGTTTTGCCTGCACGCAACCTGCTAAGGTGGAAGTTTTGGCCCATTCATGCGGAAGAACATGGAGGAGCCCATCACGCATCAATCAGCGGAAAAATTTTTGTGATTGTGCTTGGCAAATTAAACATGAAAAACCACGGACTCCCTTGGCGTTAAAAAGAGAAGGTTTCCGATTTGAAGTAACAGTTTGGAGCATTGCATTTGACCAGCTAAAGCACGCCTTTCTAAATTCTAAAGGGGCAAATTTCTTGTTGCTAATGGTCCTTCCTGAGTGGCTAAATAAATCTGCCAGCCACAATATGGAATGCTAAATCTGCTCCTTTGATTGATGGCTTACGGGTTTATGTTTTTATAGAATATATAATTTTTTGAAATTAAGTTTTATTTAATTTTTAAGAGGAGATGATATCTTAAAAAATATATATAGTTTGGTAATAATAATCGGATTTAAGGTAGTAGCTAATCGGAAGTTAATACTTGTAAAACTTCCAAGTAATTATTTTTGTAGAGAGATAAAATACATCGATATTTTATCAAAATAGACTTTAAAATTATATATATTAAAAATATCAAGAATAAAATGATTGAATCTAGAACTTAAAGAATTCATGAAATATTTATAATATTACTTGCCTAAATATTAATAAAAAACTAAAATATGATAGTCCCATTGAATTAAGGGGTTTAGCAAGGGTTTTTATAACAAGACTCAAATATACCTCACTCACTTGTATATAAGCACTTTTTTTTCTTGTTGCCTTTTCAGAACTTCCGGCTTGTATCATCAAGTCATCACGTATGAGTACAATACCAACATTATTTGATTCTAATTTAAGATCAACGCCCAAGAGTACTACTCTCTTCAAATTTTATCAATTCACCTGCCATCACTTCATTAAAACCATGGATACAGGCAATGCCATCACTCATTTGAAGCACGTTCCAGTATTTAAGCAAGAGGTTCATTGGTAATATTACTAATCTTACACGAGTGTTTCTTGATTTTTTTGGAAAAAAATAAATAATGCCTCTAATTAGTAATTTCTTTTTATCGCCCAGACAAAAATACTGGGAATACCCATCCGTGTTGCAGCTGGGAACATGAAAGATGGGTGAATGATGCTCGTATAAGATACTGAAAAGGCAACAGGAAACTCATTTAAGGTGATAGGATATGGACTAATAAAGGTGCCAAATATTAAATAAATTTGTTATCCTTCGAGTGCACAATACTCACTAGCACAACATACCTAGAAAACACAGGAGAGGGGCACAGATCACGAGAAGGACTACGTACCCTAACTAAAGCGAACGAAAACAACCATTGATTCAAGTATGAAAAGACAGCTAGCTCTTCAACATCTGATGATGTACATTCCAAGATCTTCCGCACAAGCTTTCGATGCAGAATCTGTGACAAAATCAGAAGATGCATGTCATGTAATATCATGGAGGAATGCAGCATAAATTAGTGCAAAACTTGATTGTGTAGGGCTTTACCGAAGGAAAGAATATAATGAAAAAAGAAAAAGACTTGTTTGGCATATTATCATCCCGTTCAAGAAACCAAGTACCTTCCTCCCATGGTCACCAGCAGTTCCCCCACAAATACGTGCCAAACAAAACCGCTGCATTGTCTCCAATCAAGCAACTGTTGCAGTTTTCTCCAGCGTGCCTTGTGGTTTCTGGGGGGCCCCATTATTCTGACTGGCAGCCTTGGTGTCTGCTGTTTCCTCGTACGCAGCTGCATGGACACCAAGGGCAGCACGACCAGAAGGGTCAAGATTTTTTGACCAAGCAGCATCCCATTCCACTGCTTTTGCAGTACTGCATGCCACACTTGGACCTCCAGGAACTGTTGACCTTGCGGAATTCTGTTCAAAAATGGAAATTAGTTAACAATAGTGCAACAGTTAAACAAAGGGTTCTCATAGGCAGCAGTCCAGTAATGAATCCAGCTCCTTTCTATTGCAGAGAAACCTTGGGGAATAAAAGCTCAGATACTAGAAAAGAATAACATTGCACCTTAGGAAAGAATTTCTCAAAGATGGTTCTGTAGTAATATGCCTCTTTGGTTGTCGGAGTATTTTCTGGGTAAATGAAGCTTGCATTCATCAACATTGCATCTGTGACCTGCCCAGTTATAACAGAGGCTAGAAGTTGTTCATATCCTGCTAAGGCATTAAATGAAGAATTCACAACAGCAAAAGTTTGAATCTATAACTAGATTTCTCTTAGAAAATAAAACAAAGAAATCACTGAAATCATAAATTATAAGAAAAGCATCCATTTCCTGGGTTGTCTTCAACAAAAACTGGCTGACATGTAGAATCCAAAACAAAAGCCCCTAACAATTCAAAGTATACATACTTGCTTGTTTGCATGATCCTTCAAACCATCAATCCAACTGTACCCAACTCCATCACTGAACTGTTCCTTCTGCCTGTACAATATGTGCTAAACCAAGTGGAAAAAGAAACATTTCAAAAAATAAATTTCATGATGAGGGACTGAGAAGCAAAAGCTAGCTAGAATTTTTTTATATAAAAAAAGAAGAAAAACCTTCGGCAGATATGGATTCTTCTCATCATCAAAAGCATTACGTAAGACCCACTTCTCAATCCTTCCAAGGTCAGGCCTGATCTGCAAGGATGAAAGCAAATAATTAGATTCTAAACTTATATAATTAGCAATTTTCATCAGCAATCTTATCCCAACATAAATCACATAAATCACCAGACAAGACCTACATATCATTAAAATGTGCCTAAGGGCCCTAAACAACTACTGCAATTCTATGTTATGTAGCAGGTGACAACATTGAAAATAACCAAATGCAGGGAAGCATGCCTCATATTTGAAACTACACAATCTATGGCTCATTGAACAGTCAAATACAGAACAATAGCAGGAGAAAGAAGCAAATACAGCAGATCTGCATATGAAGTGTTAAACATGACGTTTGTTCAGCAATTTCCTCATCCAGTGCTGGAATATGTTTGCTTCAGTTATTTTTCTCTGTGAGGAGCCACGTATACTTGTATCAAATAATGAAACGGGGAGCATAAAGCAGGGGAAAAGCCTTTACCATTTTCCACTCAGGGTCTATGCTCATTGCAATGTTGATGAATTCTTTATCCAAAAAGGGAACACGAGCCTCAACACCCCACGCTGAAGTCGATTTGTTGGCCCTCAAGCAGTCATAAAGGTGAAGAGCTTTAATCTGAAAAATTATAACAATCAGAACTGCGAAAAATACTGCATGCAGTGAGATATGTTCTATCAAAATAACATTGGCGTGCAGCATGGTTTATTGATTCCTAGTTCCATTCCTCATCAAAAAGCAAAAAATAATACCTTTCGACATGTCTCTTGGTGAAACAACTCCTTGTTAGGTGCCTTGTGGAAATACAGGTAACCTCCAAAGATTTCATCTGAACCTTCCCCGGAAATAACCATTTTCACTCCTAAAGATTTTATTTTCCGCGACATAAGAAACATTGGAGTGCTGGCTCTAACAGTGGTCACATCATATGTTTCAATATGATAAATGACTTCCTCAAGAGCATCAATCCCTTCCTGATTTAGCAACAACATTTAAGTACTGGAAATGCACAGCATAGATTCTCTCTTTGTTTTAGAATTAAAAGCAGTGCTTACCTGTACAGTGAAGTAAAATTCATGGTGGCGAGTTCGGAGATAATCTGCTACCTCCCTTGCAGCTTTCAAATCAGGGGAACCCTAAATAGCAAAAAAGGTAGAAGCATGTGCATGAATGAGGAAAGCACTATTGTATGCACCCGTGACCAATTCAATTTCTTTTGACATTACTTCGCAAGCATCTTGTAGAGAGGCCCATAATAATGTCAACATCAATGCCTTTATTATGTGGATACTGAATAGTTAATCATCACATGCCAAGGGAATGACAACAAGGTAGCGTGGAAAGGTCATCACAATTACAGTGTAAAACCACAGATGAGTCTTACCTCTAATCCCTTTATAAGCATGACATGCATTAAAAACAATGTTGGAAATGGATTTTTTGAATACTTTACTTTCTTTAGTCCTCAACTAATGCAATATGTTAGTCAAAATCATTATAGAACCTTCAGAGGCCAAACAGTCAAAACATTAAAAAGAGCGAAACATGTTTATTTAGCAGCAAGGCACCTTCAAACCAATACAGAAGGTATGCAATTGTGATCCCCACTGTTGAGCAGCTTCTGAGTCAGCCAAATGGCGAGAGGCAACAGCAGCAACAAGTGATGAGTCCAGTCCTCCAGACAGAAGCACACCAAAAGGAACGTCTGTCATAAGTCTCTTGACTACAGCCTACATGAAGATGGTCAGAAAAATAAAGTGTACGTAGTTAGAACTGTAGGATTAAAAGGGAAATAAAGAGAATCCAAAACTATGCCCCTAAACTTCCAGATCTTAACAATGTTCAGTCTCTTCGAAAACAAGTCTTGGAAAAAGAGAAAGAAGAAAGATAATAAAACCTATAGTGACAATCTAAAGAGCCTAGATCATAATAGCCCACTAGTTCAATGATAGGAAATAACATGAACTGAACTGTTGCTGTGGTGTAAGGTCGCGCAGGTAGTGCCTGCCTATAGTGTGAAAAGTACTTGCAGCAGTTAAATTGACTGCTTGCTTATGCCTAATGTTTCTCACTAGACACCTGTTTAGAATAAATATAAAGTTCCTCAAGTATAATCATGTTTGGGTTATATAGAGATAACAATGCAAAGTGTATACATAAAAAAATCACTGTTCTGCTTTGGCATCAATGAGGCAGATCAAAAAAGTAAGACAAAAAATAAATTACCAACCGCTCATTCTACAAATAACAGCAAAACAACTGTACGCTGTATGATGAAATGTTAGAGATTTTGTACAAGAATAACTCACAACTTTGGAAAATATTAAAGCAGAAAGAAAGACAGACAGACAGACAGAAAAGGAGATGTTTTCACAGACAATCATTACTATTCAGTGAAGTTTAATGCAACAAAGATATTACATAGACTAAACAAGCATACAGGTAGAGTCCAGAACATACCTTCTCAAAGGCCTTCCGCAAAGCTAGGGGATCATATGGGGATGAGGGTATTTGTTCTGAAAACCATGGTGGGTTGTACCACCTTCTAAGCGCTCCTGCAGGCATGTGAGGTAAACAACATAGTAACCTTAAAAGCATGAATTTGAACAATCTGCACAAGAATAAAAGAAACTGGCAGAAAACACAATTTGGAGGAAATTACTCATTTAACCCTACAAACCATTGCAAATCCAAAATGGACCAAAATTGCACATACATATAAACTTCCTCTCAAGCTTTTTTCTTTCCCCCTTTCTGGAAGTGGCTGATAAGTAAAGCAGGGATTTTATAGAAAAGAGAGGGATTGCTCCCCATGTCACAGGACTAATAATCTTTTCACTGAACCTCTATCCTCCAGTGTTGGGGTAACTAAATCTATTATTAATAAAATCTGTGCAAAGTTTATACAATATGAACCAAAAAAATTCTAGCACTGGTAAATGAAATCACAGGAAGAATAAAACAGATATAAGGTTGGTATGTGAAGACCACGCTATGGGTGATCATTTGCAATCAATCTTTAATTTAAATGAAAGCACGCATCCATCATTCACAACATAAACAAATGGAAACCTTGTTTGCTTGAATATATATGCCCCGGCAAGAAAGACATGAATCGTTCACAATCATCACTCAACGCTTTCATTTCTGAAGCAAACCATACAGATCCTGAAAAGAATTGGTGCTTGGTTAATACAGAAGCTGGCATTTCTTTTATGTAGGGAAAAAAAAATAGAACATGAAAATGCAACCTTAAAACATTAACTTTGGAAAACTTGGGTGGAAGATATTCAAATTCACCCAGAAAGGGGTGATGAAGTGAAGTTGATATGGAGCAATCATTACCATAGAATATTAAGAAAGAACATCTTCCAAATGTCTTTTAGCACTATATTGCAGATATGAAGCAAATACACCAATTCAATCCGACGTACCATCAAGACCCCAACCGATATAAAGCGGGGTAATACCAATAGCATCCCGAGCTGCAATAAAACTTTTGTCACGAGTATCAAGAAGGACAAATGAGAACATGCCGTCCAACATGTCCACGAAATTTTCTCCATGTTCTTCATACTAGAAAAAAACAAACAGCCAAATTATGTCAAGCAAATAGAAAAAAGAAATACAAAAAAAGAGTTATTTAAAGGCTAGAGTTAGTAGACTCCAATTTGCAGGCTACAGCTCAGGAAAAGGAAAGCACATCTTGCATCCTGGTAAATTTACTCAAGTTGTATGCTAGGGATAGCATGCAGCAAGATCCGAACCATGACGAGAAAAAATACATTCAACTCAAGAAGCAAACAATGTGACTGACTTTTCCGATGAGCATATAATGTTGCTTATTTGTGATTTGTGTTTATGTCATTTGTATAGCCTTAGAGCTTCTTCATCATATACATGATAAAAATACAGGCAAACGGTAATATGTCTGTAAAACCTAGATCACTTACAAGATGAGCAATGACCTCACAGTCACTACCAGTTCGGAAAGTATGAGACTTCAGCTGCGCCCGCAATTCCTTGTGGTTATATATCTCTCCGTTAACCTGAACCGAACACCAAAAAAAAAAAAAAACATCGAGGTTTCCATTTTCAAATAGCCTTCATTTGAATCAAGAAATTATTCAGTCAAGAATAAAATAAAATGTCAAAAAAAATTATCGACCCAGTTCTTAAATGCACGAATGAAAACGAAATTTGACAAGAAACCCACAGATGAAATGGGCATGAAAAAAATAAAGAGAGAGAGAGAGAGGGAGGGAGAGGGAGGAAAAGAGGCAACATACGGTGACAACAACAGTCTTGTCTTGATTGTAAAGAGGCTGGTCTCCAGAAGCAGGGTCTACAATAGCCAGACGTTGGTGAGCTAGGTAACAATCTCCATGGCAATGTAATCCACTCCAGTCTGGTCCTCTATGCTTCAACCTGAAAAAAAGAAAAAAGAGGTTTTCAATCTTTTTTGTTTTCATTTTTGAATGAGAGATTTGATTTCATTTGATTTACCGGCGAGATAATTCAATGACACGGGAACGTTTCGCTTGAGAATTGTCGGTGCAACCTAAAACAGCGAGGATGCCGCACATGATGGAGGATTGGATTGGCGGCTGCTATCTGCTTGGTCTGGTCTGGTCTGGAAGTCTGTGACTGTGCAGGGGCGAGAAGAAGAGCGGAGACACTCGGAGGCTGCTTGCCGTATAGGATGGCTTTATAGGAGCCCCTTGAACTGCGGCCCTTGATTCTCTCTTTTTTATCGTATATTTCAAAAGATTCCCCTAGCCTCTTTTTTTTCCTTTCCTATTTTTTACCGCGGAGTGAGTAGAATTTTAGACAGAATACTTATAGTTTTACTCTTTTGCTCAAACGATTGGAGCGCCTGTTTAGGTTTATTTTTTAAAAAAAAATAAAAATTATATTAAAAATATTTTTTTATTTTTTAAAATTTATATTTAACATTAATATAACAAAATAATTTTAAAACATCAAAAAATAATTTTTTAAAAAAAATGCTCTTGCACTGAAAAAAACAAAAATGCTGCAAGAGTTTCTCATTGTTCTTAGGTGTACCTTGTATAAAATATCATCAATACCCCATGATATGTACTGTTTAATTTTATTCAAAAAATAAAAAATATGAAAAATGAACCTTTTTCAAAATAATATTCAACAGGCTTTTGATCATAAAAAGGCTCAAAACAATATTTATTATTTTAAATACTGCTTGGTTGACATTTCTATGAAAAAGCTGCTTTTTTGCACCTTGTTTTTGAAAAAAAACGATAAATGTAGGAATTAAAAAATAGGAGGTTAATTAAATTAATTATTCTCCATGGATTTGGACTTTGAAGTCCAGGAATCCTCGCCATCCATTAACCTCGTGGGACATGAATACACGTGCTGAATGAAGGGCCAAGTGGCGTCCATCGTTGCCGTAACTCTTTTTTTATATATATACCTATTATTTTAACCCTGTCAATTAAAGGAAGAAAAAAACGAAATTCCTTTCGTTTTGTTGTTTGTGCTTGCGTATCAAAGATTCCAGCTGTGGGTAGGTGCGGGTGGGGCAGGCACGGTGATCTGATTAGAATCTGCTATACGGATGTTTTCAAGATATTTTTTATTTAATTTTTTTTATTTTTTCAAGATAGATTATTTTTTATACTAGTATAATAAAATAATTGAAAAGATTAATTTAAAATAAAAACATATAAAATTTTTAAAAATATGACTGAATCACTGTCAATCAAAATGTAAGGCTTGGATTCTATGTTACTGTGTCTCCTTGGACTCCCTACGGATGGATAAATAGGACAATTAGTATAGTAAATTAAAATTTTTGATGAATTAATGTAGATAAAAAAAATTAGTGGAACAGTACACTTTCACCATGTATTTTAAAATAACAATATTTGATAAATTTCATCAGGAAAGCACGTAAAATGTTATTATTTATAGCTCAATTAATTTATCAGTTCATGATGATTAATGAATTAATAAATCAATTTTTAAAATAATAAAATTAATTTTAAAATTATTAAAATTAATATTTTTAATTAGATTTTTTATATTTAAAAATCCGACAATACCTACAATGACACGATAGCTATTATAAAAAAATTAGTTTTTTAAAAATTTTATAAAAAATACAACCCAACTGTCAAATCAATAATTATAATTATTTTAAATTGTTATTTTGATATAGCATGATTATATCTCTTTTTAAACTTGAAATTATCTCATTGATTTACGATTATACATATTTATTTATATAATTTTTTTAAAACAAGATTCTCATGTAATTATAGCAAATTCATGTATAATTGTTTAGAATTGTTAATTATTATATACAGAATAAAATTTTTAATATTTTAATTAGAATCTATTTCCTAGTTAAAATATTGAAAAAGATGTATATTCTAAATTAAAAAACATATTTTCAAAAAAACTGCATAAATTTATAGTTTTATACAAAACAATTAACCGATTAATATAATTAAATTCAAACGATTGAGATATATAATTAGAGTTTGATCATTTTATCCTTTTAAAACTATGTTATTTTGTTAAATCCTTTGGAATCTATATTAATTCATTAAATTATTAATTTACTGTACTGATTAAAAAAAAATCCCTAAATGACGCATCTTAAGAAATCAGTCTGCATGCAGGCAGCCATGTGCGGCTGCGCAGTAAGCAGAGAGAACCTTGTGGGATCAGACAGACAAGTTGGACTTTCAGATTTCCATCTGAATCATTTTCAAACAGTGCATGAAAAGGAAGTCAATAATGGGGGCTAATAAGAAATACATTATCTTCCATTCATCTGTAGAACTTTTCAATGTGGATACGTACATTTGCATTCTCATTTTATATTTTTTTAAGTTTTAACCGTTAGATTTTATTGCTAGAAGGTCAAGGGCATGCTTGACTGTTCAAACTGTTTGTTTATTTTTTTTAATATTTAAAATTAATTTTTTTAGTATTTATGAATTGTTTTGATATAAATATTAAAAATAAATCTTTAAAAATAAAAAATTATTATTTTATATATTTTCAAGTAATTTTTATTTTAAAATATAATATCTATATTAAACTTTGATATAGACGTTAATTTTTTTTTAATTTTTTTTTTGAGGAGTTGTGAAATTAATCCTGGAACTTTTGAGAGAGAGAAGGCATCCCGTTACAGCTTGTAATTAAGTTGGGAATATCTGAAAAGTCAAATCGAAAAAAGTTTTAAGATATACGCATAGAAGCGTAATATTAGGGAAATTATGGGGCAAAATGCACTTCATGAAAATGATAGATCAAGGGACAAATTGTATTAGATTTTTGTCCTCGCAAAGGAGTCGGACAGTCCGGATAACTGTAATGTTTGTTGACACGTTTTTATTATTTTTTAAAGTGAGTTTTAGTTAAAAATATATTATTATTATTTTAATACTGTATGTTAAAATGATTTAAAAATAATTTCAAATAAAAAAAATCCAGTTTTTTAAAAAACATGGCCACGTCGCTGGAATAAATGAACTGGTATGTTCAGCTTGCCCGAATTTACCCGGGATCTTGCTGATTCGCTTCTTGACTTGGACCGGGCTTAGAGTTTTTTATGAGTTGGTTTTTTTAAAGCCTGGTACTGGGAAAAAAAAGAACCACGTTGAGAAAGGAGACAACTTGACCTTTGACAGGCCACGTCGGGGGCTAAGTTGGTTTATTTTTCATTTTTTGACAGTAGCGTCACTAAATCTTCACTGTCGATTTTCATAGCATTAAAATTATTTGTTTATATCATCATGATAATTCATAATATTTTTTTAATATGGTAGTAGTCTCCTGACAAATCAATGAGATAATATTCTTGTGAAACTTTCGCCATTGATTTTTTTTTCAAAAATAGTTGAACGGCTATGGATACAGATTATTTTTTTTTTACTATGATACAATTATTTTTTACAAGTTATATGCTGCTAGATTGGTAATTTTATATTTTTTTATAATAAAAGATAATTATTTAACCTTGTAATAAAAAAAAATAATGCTTACTACTCGAGAATATTCTTGTATTCTTAATTTTTTTAAAGTAATACAACCACAAAAATCTCATTCAAGGTTTTTTTATTTTATAATATTTTTATTATAAATTCCAATGCATTTAAAGGCCTTATTATAAATTAAATTTATTAAATATAGTTTGAAAATATGCTGGAGCTTGCACATGCCAGTATAAACAGCTCCCGTGATATTCACATGATTCGTAAGAAATTATCCGCTTACTGGATACAATTTTGTGGGATAGCATTTAAAAATGATCGACACCCTAACACAGTAAGATGGCGCTGCAAATAACATGGATTGAGTTTGACATTAATGACTTTTTTTTTTCATTCTCTCATCTACCCTCAAATTTCATGCTAGTCCCCTTCTAAAAATCACACCAACAGTTACAATCCATTTCTCCCTTGCATTAAATTCATGTGCCTTTTATTTTTATTTTTATTTTTATTTTGAATGAATCTTGAAATTACAAATATTTTTTATTTTTTATTTTTTTAATATTTAATATTTCATATTTGATCCTTGTTTTTTTATTTTTTATTTTTCAATAAGTTATAAAAGTATAATTCGATTATCATTTTTTTATTGTTGTCTTTTTATCTTGGGTAAGTTTTTCAATTTTTTTTATAATTTTATTATTTAAAATTAAATTAGTTTAAAATTAAGGTTTTTGGTTGAACCCGGTTGAAAATTATACGAAGCTTGGGAGGTTTGCCTGGGCTTTCTTTTTTTTCTCTCTCTATTTTTAACAAATAATATTTTTTTTACTATTGTTTAAGAAGATTTACTTTATTATTTTTTATAATTTGCTTTTTATAGAAATAATCTCGAGTTGATGACTCGAGTCACTGAGTTCAAATATTAACAAAAAATGATTTTTTTATACCTTGTTTTATAAATCTATTTATTTTAATTTCATGTTTCATAATTTATTTTATTTGAAAATGAACATCCTACCATTTTTTTTTATTGAGTTATTTTGGCATTGTGCCATAACAGTTGAGTTTGCAAATTAACTTGAGTTAGCTAAAATTTGTTTTTCTTGTTGCAGGGTTAGTTTTAGTTTCTTTTACCAGAGTTAATGATTTTAAAAGTTAATATAAGTTGTTTTTTCTTATTTTAATCTTTTTTTAAACTATTTTAATTTAATGATTTAATATTTAATTTAATGAAAATTTATCTTTGTACTATTTTGTTTATTTCTTTTATGTTGGGTTGTGCCTATCATTTTTTTTATATATAATTTTATCCTTTATGAGTTTTTTTTCAATCAAATTTTGTTTTTATTTTTTTCATGCTATGTGTTTTTTTCCATTGATAAGTTTTTTAAATTGATATATTTTCACAATTTTATCATTCAAAATTAAAATAATTTAAAATTAAGTTTCTTTATTGAAACTAATTCAAGTATTTTATAATTTTCATTGTCGCTAAATTTGCAACTTAACTCGAGTTAACTTGTATATTTCTTGTTATTTTTTATTTTTGTCCCAAAAAATTAAATTGTTTAAAATTTAAACTTTAAAATATTATTCAATTTTTTAAAATACATTTATCATGGTATCACGACTGCATTATAGAATTTTGCATATTGAACCAGGTGAGCTCAAACTAAGTTTTTTTAAAACTATATTTTATCTTGAATTTTTATTTTTTAACGTTTTATTTATTAGAGATCGAGCTTCATCTCTTTCATCTTTATTTTTTTACTGAGTTATCATTCAATTTATCAAGAATTAATGTTCGAGATTTTTTTTTGTATCCTTTTACACGAGATCATGTCAATATTGTGTTTATAATTGCAAAGTTTTCAAGTCAACTTAGATTTTTTTACTATATTTTTTATTTTAATTTTACTTTTTATTATTGAATTATTTTATAATTTAGGATGACTTAAATAAAGTTCTTTTAACTTTTTTATTTGTTATTTTCTTAATAAAATTACTTTTACACTATTGTTTTAGTAATATCATTTAAATTACTATTTAAACTAATAATCCAAAATCTCAATTTTTTCTTTTTTATTTTTTTACATTAAAAAAATATTATTTTACCTACAAGACAAAATGATATTACCAATCCAAGTGTCCATTTATTTTCATGTTTTAAAAATATTTTTTTATATATTTTATACTTTAAAATTATTTTAATACACTGATATCAAAAATAATTTTTTAAAAATAAAAAATATTATTTTAATATATTTATAAATAAAAATATTTTTAAAAATAATCATTACAATTACACAAATACCAAAACAGTGTTGTCGGCAACATTCACGATAATGAGAAAATAAAAATAAAACGTCGATGCGACGACGTAAACGCTGTGGTTAATGATAAACAGAGAGAGAGAGAGAGAGAAGGAGCGTACAATGCTTTTCTTCGTGGATATTAATTCTCAGGGCTGACAACACAGGAAAAAGAAAAGGTAAGAAAACAGAAAGAGTGAGTACGAAGGTCGCCTCTCCAAAATGGCGACGACGAAGCGGAAAGGTGGAGCCTCCAGATCGGAGAGAACCAACCCAAGGGTTTGGCTATACTCCATTTTGCTCACTCTTCAATACGGAGCTCAGCCTCTCATCTCCAAACGCTTCACCGGGTACTTTCCTTTTTCCTCACCCCTACGATTTTATGCCTTTCCTATTTATTATTTTTCCATGTAAATTTGGTACTGCTAGAATTCAATTCTCCTGAATGAATTTGATATAAAATGCTGCTTTATTTACAACATCAATGATTGCGAATTCTGGTCATAGTTGAGGAACCAATTTAGCGTTTTGCAGCACTACAACAATCAACCAGAAGGACACCGAATATGATCCTGGTGGTTACAGTCTGTACACATAAATACTTTTATGTTTTGACTTGACGTGGTTTATTACAAAATCATCTAGGTCTATTATAGTTGTTGTTTCAGCTCTTCCTTTTATTTGACCCCATGTTAAAATCAGCTACGTTGGACGTATCTTATCAATATCAAGACTTCTTTCCTCGTTTTCTGTTGTTTCCTGACTCACTGATTCTGACGCCCTTGCGGCCCGGAAAGCTGTGAAATTGTGCACAATCGGGCTGTTGTTTGGGGTTCTTAATCTAGCCCAAGCTTTAATGGATCCGATGAATGTGATTTGTTACGGTCCTATCTGTTTCTTATATGTTGACAAATGTTATTGGTAAGTATTTCCTGTGAAATTTCAGTCACCAATTCATTGAGTTTCATGCAGACGTGAAGTAATCGTGACTACGTCTGTTTTGACATGTGAGGTAGCTAAGGTAATTAAAGTCCCATGTACATTAATTGTAGGCTTTCTCTTCATTGATTTTTTTATAGGAGAGGACAAGGTCAATAGCAATACCTACTTTGTTTTTTCAATCTAGAATGGATACTATATTTAAACACAAATGATCATCTACTCTTTTCTTTATGTTCTTCAGGTTGTATGTGCCCTAATTCTCATGGTAAGAGATGGTAGTTTGAAGAAAGTGTTCAGTCAGTGGACTTTGGTTGGGTCGTTGACTGCATCAGGACTTCCTGCAGCTATTTATGCTCTGCAAAACAGCTTGCTGCAGATATCTTACAAGAATCTTGATTCACTCACATTTTCAATATTGAACCAGACAAAAGTATTTTTTACTGCACTCTTTACATACATAATATTAAGGTATGTTCATAAATTTCTATTTTTTGTTGGTACATTATTCATTGCTTTTGAACTGTATTAAGCACGCAATAATGATTCTTGAAGTTCAAGCATTTAATATCTTATAGAACATTGAAATGATTCCTTATCTAGGTTTATTTGAGGCTTGATTCTCATGTCTTTGCTATGCTCCACCCAATAACTGTCTCGTTGATTTGAAACTTACTGTTTTATTTTCAAACGAATTCCTTACAAGTTCATATCTTGCAGTGGCTCACTGGTCAGTGTAAGAAAGGCTTGAAGTTACTATGTACATATTGCTGTTGGTTTATATCTTTAGTAGACTTTCATCTCTTGCTCTTGATTGCTTAAGAGTTCTTGAAATAGCATGCAGATCAAGCTGGTATTTAAAGTCATCTTCCTTTCCAGAGCTACTATATGATGACCTTCTCTTTTGGATATTTTTATGAGTATGCAACATCTTTTAATAAGCCACCCTCTCTAATTGTAACGAGACTGAGGCAACTTCCATGTAGTAGATTATGAAAAGACACTCAACTTTATATATTTATATGGAACCAGTTATGATAAGTTTTAGGATTGTATTGGAAACTCTCTTTATATTATTTTCTGATGGGAATGTGCAGGCAGAAACAATCAATTCAACAAATTGGGGCTCTGTTCTTGCTGATAATGGCAGCTGTTCTTCTAAGCGTTGGCGAGGGCTCTATCAAACACTCTGGCAGTAGTGATCCGGAGCAAATTTTATTTTATGGGATCATTCCTGTTCTGGCTGCTTCAGTTCTCTCTGGTCTAGCTTCAGCTTTGTGTCAGTGGGCTTCTCAGGTTTGAAACTTGTATTTAAATGATCTTACTGGTGTTTTTTCTTTTCCACCCCTTCCAACGTTATTTCCCATCATTTCAGGTTAAGAAACACTCGTCATACTTGATGACTGTAGAAATGTCAATTGTTGGAAGCTTATGCTTGTTGGCCAGCACCACTAAGTCTCCAGATGGAGAAGCTATCAGACAGCATGGATACTTTTATGGTTGGACTCCTCTAACAATGGTAATGATCTTATCCAATACTTCATGCAATTGTTTCCTTTGATGACGTTGGCATACTTGGCAAAATTGTTGAAGTGACAAAGGGTAGTTGGAATGGGATTGGTGAAAGTTCTCAATCCAAATCTGGTCATGAAATAGAAAACAACTCCAGTTGATTTGTGCTCATGGTTTTTCAGTTGAAGAAGTTTTCTTGCTGTATAGAGCATCGCATAATCATTAGGGGTCCAAAGGACAGGAAAAATTTTCATTAGATCATATTTGTCTTCCCTCAGTTTATATCTTTTGAACTGACACAATTATAGCTGGATGGTGAAGCTCATCCATACTGGGCTGCTGTTAGTGTTAGGATACATGCTTTGATTTGGAAAGTTTTTGGTTTGCTGCCAATCTCCTGTGACTCAGAATTTTCTTCTTCTTCCGGTTACTCAAGGAACAATAGATAGCTGGTTATCTCGTGGGCTTGTTAAAATTCCAGTTAGTAATATAATTTGAGGGCCTCAAGTGTGCATCTTGCGTTGCATATTGCTTTGAATTTGTGAAATTTATCTGTGTTATATATTTGAAGTATGTATATTTTGAAATCCAGAATCTGAGGATGGGGGGTGGGGTGGGGGGTATTTGGTTTAGAGTAGTTGTGAGTTGATATGTTGTGTGCATGATGCTCTTTGTTCCTCCAGCTTCTTTTGTTCGAGCCTCAGATGTATTGCATTCTAAGTTTACGAACATTGTTGCCAGTTATCTTATGGAAAACATTTTTAATTTTCCTTGTAATGCCATACCCGCTAACAGCTGTATCATGTGCGGTTTAACACTGACAAGCTGTGCTTGCTTATTTTTCAGATCCCAGTTGTAGCGAATGCTCTAGGTGGAATTCTCGTGGGCCTTGTCACAAGCTACGCTGGTGGTGTGAGAAAGGTAAATGCAGTGTTAAAGTGGATATTAAAAAGAAAAACAATAAAAATATCAAGAAATTGAAAAAACTGAAATAAACATCATTGTCTATTTTTCTTAAGAAATTGAAAAAATAATAAAAGAAAAAAAAATATTAAAAAGAAAACCAATAAAACTAATTAGTTTGGTGAACTTTTATTTTTCATATTCATTAGTTAGGGTTTAATTCATTGTATATTTTATTATATCATTGTACAATATTTAATTTTTCAATATGTACTTTTGTCAAGTTTTTTCATCAAAATTGACATAACTATATTTTTCATTTCAAAAATATCATTTAGCTTTATGAGGATACGGTAGAAAAATTGTTCATTTTTTTAAACGTCTTAAAATATAAAAAAAAGGAGCAAAATTACTCGGTCTTTACAATTTTTTAAAATGAAAACTTTTCTTTTAAAAAAAAATTAAAATCATATCCTTGTATTTCTCATGGGTATTTTTAAAATAAAAAGAATATAATTATGCCAATTTGGATGAACAAATTGGATAAAAATACATATTAGAGAAGTGGGATACCGTATAAGGACGTAAAAGACTCAATTAAAAATTAGGGAGATGTTAGAGATTTGTTGAATTATATAAGGATATATAGTCATTTAATTGAGAAAAAATCATGAAGTAAAGGGACTTCAATTGCCATTTATGCATGTCAGTTTCTAACACCTAGACCCATTTGACATGGAGATAAATACCACATCAGCATATTTGTATTAGAAACTAATTGATGCGTTTGATTGATCAAATTTTGTGAGTACAAGTACTCAAATAGAAAAACAAAATCAATGGCTGATGAAGTGTTAACTGTCATGTAAGCATTTCGGCAACAAAATTCATGGAGATATGTAATTGATCAAATCGTGGGAGTTCAAGTACTCAAATAGAAAAAAAAATCAACACACACACACAATTAGAAAAAATCATAAAGTACAATTATTACTTCATAATGCAATTATCTGGTATTAAAATAAAAAAAAAATTTCTCCACAAAGTTTTCTTGATGCTTGCAGGGGTTTGTCATTGTTTCTGCACTTCTTGTAACGGCCTTGCTTCAGTTCTTGTTTGAAGGGAAGCCACCTTCAATTTACAGTCTTGTGGCTCTCCCACTCGTCATGAGCAGCATTTCAATATACCAGAAATATCCATACCAAGTAAAAAAGAAGGAATCATAGTCACCCTGACAGCAAAAGGGAATTCATTGAAGTAGCCCAGTTGATGGTGTGAGTAAAAGAAAGCTTGGGAAAATGAGGGAAGATTGATTTTTTTTCTTCTTGGTGTGGATTTTAGTCTCCTCTAGACAGTGGTCACAAATTGTGTTGTGAGAGGAGATGATTGAGGCTAGGTACGGCGATGGGAAAAATTGAAAAGGAGGCTAGTGTTGTTTGATAAAAATGATGGATATGGATCGAGAAAAAAGATTGGTTTTGGGTGGAAGAGGGGTTGTGTTTGCTTGAATGGAGAAGGAGATTATGATGTGGGTGATGAATGATTAAGGACAATGTTGTTGCTGGTGTTTTTGATTTTCATGAACAGGGCTGATAGAGTCCCAGTGTTATCGGTGGAATAGAAAAGAGAGACTCATGTTCTTTCATTGGTGAATTTTTAGGCTTTATATTTTAGATTTCCTTTTATTTTTAATATCTCTTGCTTTTGTAATTTTAACATAATAAGGATTTTTTAGTTATTAATTAAAATATAATGATAATCTTGTAAATAATTTGATTTGTTTTTCCTTGTATATACAATGTTATCAAATTTTAAAAATATAAATGATAATTTTATTAAAAAATAATTAAGCTACAGGAGAGGGAGTATATTTCCATAAAAACAATATAACGAAACAGAGGACGAGGAGAGGGGAAAAAATCAAGTCGTCACAACATCTGCTGCCTAAGGAAGGAAGGGCGGGCCCAAACACAAGCCGAGTAAAGGTTTTCGAGCCCAAATCCTCCAGCACAACTGTACAAAGCACTTGACACTACCGCTTCTCCTCCCACTCTTATAAACCCTCCTCCTCCTTGCTCACTGGTGTAGGCAATAGCAGCTTCATTTCAGCAAACAGATGGCAGGCAGATTGGGAAGAAGAGTAATAAACTTCGCAAACCTCCCCATAAAACTCCTGATGCCTACAACATACACAAATATCTCTGAAATCGCACTAAAAACAATCCCTTCAGCCTCCAAAATCGAAATCAAGCGCGTCCTCGAATCGCTCTACGGCTTCGACGTCGAAAAGGTACGCACTCTTAACATGGAAGGAAAAAAGAAGAAACGCGGCGGATTCCTAATCGCCAAGCCTGACTATAAAAAAGCATACGTCACGCTTAAAACTCCCCTCTCGATTTCGCCCCATTTATTTCCGATTAGAGTTATTGAGGAAGAGAGGGCGAAAATGAGTAAGAAGGCACCGGAGAGTAGTTTTGTTGAGGATAATAAGAATCACTGGCTTCATGACAAGAAGAAGGAGAGTTTCGGCGGCGGCGGATGGCGTGGTGGTCGCGGCGGTCATGGTCGCGGTGATTTGGCGACCGAGAAGGCTAAGTTTCCTTGGAGCAGCATGAGGAGCTCCACTGCTAATTCTAGGTAGTGTAGATTTTCGGGTTTTATTTTAATTGAGAAATGAGAAATTTTGGTTGATTTTGGTAAATTCTGGTTTACTATGATTATTTGTGTTGGATATTATCGGATTTAATTTTATTGGTGCTGCTGAGATATTATATAACATGGGGATAATGGTGTTCTTACATTGATGGTAGCTATCACAGTTGCAAATTATCATTTGAAAGATTAGGATTCATGTGCTTGTAGAATGCTAGTGCAAAACAAAGTTTTCTTTTTGGCAGTTGATTGTTATTGAAACAAAGTTGGCTTCGATTTATGGATTTGGTAATGGCTTCAGTGAGTGGGATAGTGGATACCGCTATAGGATTGATAGGAATGAGGCTGATGTGATGCACTGGAATTTATTCCTGGCAAGCTTTTTTTACATTGAATGAAACTACAACATGGTTTATTGTATGCTTTAACAAGAAAGATGCACCAAGCCCTTTTTAGTTACAGGTGGACTTTTGTTTAGAAAACATGTAATTCATATAAAATCATGACATGGATAGTCTTCTTCTGAAACTCATTTTGTGGCCAAGTGAATTGGGTATCTTATGTACTTGTCCGCTTAAATTCCATCTGATTTTCTATGGAAAAGAGCTGATGTTCTGATCTTTGTCCAACCAAAATTCCAAGCGGATCTATTCACATGCTTGTTGTTTTTCTTTCTGTAATCGTGTTGCAGTTCAAAATAGTCCCTCTGCAGCTCTGTCATTTGCGTCTTTACATTCTCTAGCTCTGCTCTTAGGGTCGTGATCTCAGTTTTTGTTGATGTTTGAGTTATTTCTTGTTCTGAGCTGTTACCATTTGCTACTGGTCCTTTTCCTTGCATTGCTGCCCTTATTTTTATTTGCTCACAGAACAACACCTGCATGCCCATTTCATCTTAGATGAGAAATGTAAATTTTGATGAATTATAAAAGTCCTATAGTCTTTCCCTTTGTTTTTGGCGCATATTTGCACACCATGCTGTAAAGGTCTGTGATTTACACTGGGGTTTGTTTTTGAGAATACCTGTTCAAAGACAGGGAGTGTTTTAGCAGCTTTTGGTTGGAGTGGTTTTTGGATTTAACCTAATGTTTTGAAATATTGCTGATTACTGTGCCTTTTTACAATATCATCAATCTCTTATGTGGCAGAGTGGGGATTGACAATAAAGCAAGCCAGTTAGTCATATAAAACTTCTTTCATTTTTATGTGGTTGCATCTTGTATAGAAGTTGGCATTGTCTTACTGTAAAACATTCCAAAAACAACAACTGAGATAACACACATTTCTCAACAACAGAGATAGCACACATTGCATTTAGTTTGATCACTAGGTTCCTATGGCTGAAATGGAAGTCAGTGGTAGTAAATGTGAATGTTTTGGACACACATACACTTCATGTAGCTTTGGTGTCCAAAAGTTCGTTCCTGGGGCATTTTCTTGGTATCTCAGAATTGTGTATTAGGGTAATTGTAGATTTTATGTAATTAGGTGTCATTCACTGCATTAATCTCGCTATCCTTTTTTTAATCCAGAGCCCCTTTTAGTTTACAGAGAGACAGAACTGGAAGGACTGTATTTAAGCAGATGAAGTTAGTAAAGAACAACTGGAAGATAACTTAATTAGAATATTTTTCCTTGTGCTGATGATGGTAAGGGTGGTTTGATATGGGCAGGAGTTGCAAGCTTGAGTGGAATGTAGTTCAAGGTGGTGAAAAATTTGTGTTGAGTGATATCTCAGGCAGAGTAAAGTAGAATCAGATAACAGACCTCTGTGGGAATAAAACTGTTGTTAGTCGGAAACTTTTTAGAGCATGTGTGATTATGTGAAGTGCATTGTGTTTTGTTGGCACTTGGAGGTTCTTCAAAATGGGCAAATTTGACCTGATGCTATCTCTCAGATTTTACCAATTTATACTCTAGATGTCATTGCAGCTTTCCTTGCCTTCTAAACAGCTAAACTACCAGTTTTCTGTGTCCTTTATTAAGCATTGTAGAATCATACTACTTGATCCTCCTTTATACTTGACATGTTGTGGCTCTTGGCCACCCTTATGGCTTTGGTTTTAATGACTGAAAGAAAAGACATAAATTTACAGCACGGGCACCATGACAGGCATAGTTGTTTTGATTTAGAAATGATGAGTATTTTTGATTTATAGTTGAGGATTGTTGTATGTTTTACCTGAATAACTGTTCGTAGAGGCAACCTATCATTTTGTGCTGCATGCGAGCATGCATCAAGTGATAACTTCCTGCAGTTCATTATTCTGCATAGCCTTTTTCGGTCATGCTCAGAGAGCAAAGGATGAGCCTGGAAAGAATAATGGAGTTTTTAGGCTTTGCCTTAATGCTTATCTAAAAGGATGAGTACCAGAAAGACAACTGAAGGCAAACCTTGAGATAGGTGTCAATGGCTCCATAAAGACCGTCATCACATGTCCGAGCTTTTTCTGGCAGGGCTTCAGCCAAAACTTCAAACTTGGTAATGGAGAGATTAGGGTCCTTTGCAACCACAGTTAGATAACTGTCCAAAAGCTTACTAACACTTGATTTCCCTGCTGCCTGTGACGGTTGCTGCTGCTCTTGTTCATGCATCAGAAAATATTCAACGATTCTCTGTATCACTTCTATGTTGTGCAATGTTCGTTGTTCAAGTGAGCTGTATGAATACATGAATCATAATTAGATATGGTGAAAAGACTCGCAACATTTTTTTAGGGAAGGTCAAGCAATCTTAAGGAGAATAAGATTGTTGAATACTCACTTCACAAATTTCTCCTGATCTTCACTTTTATAATTAGGAATCAAAAGATCATTCACACTGGCATTCTCCAACACCATCCCCACTCTTTTCTCAAGCTCTGAGATCAAAGCTTGGGATGCAGAGTAAACCATTGCCATTTTCAACATCTTCAGTAAAAACTTACATGGGACAGCTCCTGGTTGAGGAGGAAGTATGCTTACTAGGCTTTCAAAAATAGATTTTTGCTCCTGGCTATGCTCAATACCCTCACCTTCCTTCCTTCCAATCAAAATACTGAACTGCAGTTCATTCTTTCCATATCCATATCCCCTTGGACCTTCTAATTCCACATCCATGCCTGGCAGCCATCTTTCTGCATATTGCATTATACATTTACCTATGATCTCTGGTTTTGTTCCCCTTGCCCTTATTGCAGTTATAATTCTCATGAAATGATCAACTCGAAGGGAAGCCACATCATCAAACCAACATCCTTCATCATTAACCGTATCTCCTATTGTTGAATTGTCTCTAAAGCTTTCCATGCTATTGACTCACAACATCTTCTCACTATTTGGAGATTTTCTGCCCATGGAGATAAAGTTTCGCAGGATTTGAGAACAGTTATGGTGTCTTTCCATGATGAGCGGACTACAAATGTGAGGAAAGCTTCTGTCTTTGAGATGAGATTTCCATCATCAAGTTCTTCACTCATTTCTAGGAATTCTGATGCGCATCTTAGTGGAGCAATGTTGCTAGGGTTTAATTCTAGTGTAAGACCATAACAGAACTTTAGAATGATTTCAAAAGCTTCTGGTCCACCTGGGAAGTTTTCAAGCTTGAGTTCGTACCCAAAATTTGAAATTGAAGGCTGAAGTTCCAAAATAAACTTTCACAAGAAATAGGGAACTTTTTTCTCTCTCGCAAAACTCTCTTTCCTTGTTCGTCTTTCATGTTTAATATCATGTGATGATTTTCAAGAAACAACATAAGAGAATAATTAATCTTAGAAAAGATTATCATAAGAAAATAAAAAAATATATTCTCATTGTATATTCAAGAGCAATTTAAAAAATAAAATACAATTCTATAAATTATATTTATATAAACTTTTTAATAAATAAATTAATAATACTACCATAAAAACTCAAATCCTTGAAAAGTAAGGATTTTAATCGTGAAAAGTGTTGTTAGCTTATTAAAAACCAAAAACTAACATTTCTTGTAAAAAATAAGGATAGATGTACATGTAAATATCTTACCTGGATTATCATCGTTCTCTCATTTTATTCCTTCTCTCTTATTTATCTTGGATTCTAATTCTTGATAAAGTATATATGATTTTGTTTTTATAAATGTGTCTTGCAAATGACCCAGGAGGATTCAACTTTTCTTGCTATAGTTAAAATAAATATCCATAAAACTGGTGGTTTAAATTTTGACAAAAAATTGTATTTTGTTGTTGAAATTCCTTTTTTTTTTTTACTAATGTTTTTTAATTTTATGAACACTGAATTTTTTGTTGACAACAGATAAATTAAAATAAATATCTGCCAAACCTCAAATGATTTAAATTAAGCAAAAAAATAAAATGTATTTATTGAGCCAAAGGTTATTTTTTCTTATTCATTAATTTATTTTAAATTTTAAAGAGAATATATATATATATATATTAAAAAATAAAAGCATAAAAAATTAAGCTCAAGCATGCCTGAACTTAAAAGAATGATCTATATTCGTGTGGGCTTTCAGTGTAGATGCACTTGGAACTTTAGCTAAGCCTACACACCTAGGCTTTAGAGCTTAGGTGATATCTAAACAAAATAAAATTATAAATGAAGTTTCATCTTTTTATAATTTTATTCTAAAATTTTGGATTCATAAGACCTAAACCTCAATTATTCTTCACCCAGAAACATGAAAAAAATAATTTTATTTTATTTTCAACAACAAAATATATTTCAATTAGTCTAAAAATCAAAATCAAAATATTTTTTTTTAGCTTTTTATAGACCTGATCTATTTGTTTTAGCATCGTCGAAGGTGAAAACAACTTCTACTATCCTCTTTTAATTTTAAATTCATAAACACTAAAATTAAAATTATTAGCAGTTGAATTTCAACAACCCGGGATCCTTTTCTCTCCTCAATTTTTTCAATAACCTTCCTTTTCCTCTCTCAAGCTAAAATCAAAGGGATGAAATATGAGAAAATTAATAATTGAAGGATCAAATAAAAGTTTTACATGTCTTTATGGGAAAGTCCTTTGTTTCTTTTCTTATATCAATTTCAATCTTCTATGTCTCAATTCGTTTTTTTTTTTTAAGAAGCAAAAACTCAATTTTGTAAAATTAGTTATTAATTTAATGTCGAGACATTTAGAAAACAAATCAAAACATACTTAAGACATGAATCCATGAAAACATAACTTGAAAGAATGAAATTGAAAAGATATAGATATAAGTGACTGAATTGAAAAATATGCAAAATATAGGGATCAAAATAAATTTTTTAAAAGTACAGTTTTCAGTGAGTCACGAGTAATGGATTCTTGAACACTAAAAAGGATCTTGTTTTAGTTTTATTTGTTATTTATTAATTGTTAATTGTTAATACATTTTTGGTGTGCACATGTGCCAGCATGATCAATTTTATGATCATCTGCAAAATAATGATCAATTTTTACTGCTTCAAGGAGTTTAATCTGCTGCTGGAGCAACTGTGCCAGCAACCTGAAGTTCAGCTTCAGCAACCTCCCACTTTCTCCACTTGTCCTCAGGCTCACCGGGCTCGCAGCTCCCAATACGGCTTCGTATTTCCTCCACACATCTCATTCAACCACCTGTCATTGTATCTTGGAAAAATAAACTCGAGCTGCGAGGATGCAATGATCCTAACATATTAAATCAATGAATAGCTAGGTTAGCATAAGATTTTTTTTTAAAAAAAACTGAATCGTTTGAGGTGTTTAGCGTGGAGCCGCCATTGTTTATAACAAAGAAACTGACACCGTCTATTTTAATAATTTATTTTGATTTTCAAATTTCATTTTGGATCATTTAATTATAATTGAAGGCAAGTTGATATAATTTTTTTCTAGATAAGGTTAAAATTAAAATAATATAAACTAAAAATAAAAAGATATTATCTATAAATGACGTGCTAGAGATCATATGAAAAACATACTTAGATTTTTAAATTTTTTAAAATAATGTAAATTATATAATTTTAATCTCATAAAATTTAAATGGAATTTTGAAATTAATTTTTTTTGTATTATTTTTTAATTTTTAATTGAAAAAAAAGAAAAAAAATCGTTATATTTCAACAACGAGAAAAAAGTTGGTACTCAAGCAATTTCCAACCATTAAAATAAATTATTTTAATATTAAAAAATTACATGATATGAGAGGGTCTTAATAGTAGTTTGTTTAGACCCACAATGCTGCCAGAAAAAAATAATAATTTAATTACCTATTTTTTGATTTTTTTATTTGATTATATATACAAGTAAAATTTTATATGACTTGTGTCATAACACGGGTTAAATAACTAGAATTTTTCTATAGTGTGTCCATGAACACGAACATTTCCACGTGTAATTTGCATTGCCTGGCTTGTATGAGAGGCAATTGAAGATTTTTATTTTTGACTCATCCCATTCTTACGTATATAAACCTATCACCTTTTACTTATTAGTTTTTAACTCATATTAAACTTCATTATATAGACTTTAAAAGAAATTTTTATTTTTTTAATATAAGATAAAAGGACCTTTTAATTTAAATACTTAAAAGCAAAAGATAAATGGAAGTAAAAAAATTTGAAATAATTTTTAAAACTTTTAGTTATAACATATACGGCCTACATATACTTGAATTATTTTTTAATTAAAATATTAAAATTTAAAATATCTTTAATAATTATCTTGTATAACTTGAAACTCACCCCCTTCCCGAGCCAAACCCTCAGCTAAGTTTGATAGCTGTGGATTCTACTACCTCCAACAACAACTTCTTTTAAGAGCCATGGAAAGATTTTCAAAGATTAGGGATGTTATAGAGAGAGACTTTAATTTATCTTTCTCTTTTCTTTTTGCATTTGGATTTCCTTTTCCTTTTAAAAGAAAAATATAGTTGTGAAGATAAATGGTGTTAAAAAAAATCAAAAACATTAGAAAAAAATAATCGAAAATACTGAACTAAAAAATTATGATTAAACTAATTTAAAAAACCAGTAAATAAACTTGGGCCAGTCAGGTTACGGTATTAAAAAATAAAAACATCAAATTAATTAAACCATACAATATAAATTTTTTTTACGACTCTAGAGGGAAAAAAACCTCTTGGAATCGGGGCAATGGCCGGGAAGAGACCAAGTGCAGCCGCACCTTGGGGTTGATAACAGTTGCATGCACGCTTGTGGTTTCAAGTTCACATCAATGTTGTTGAATAAAAAGACAGCGAGCAAAGGACGAAAACCATTTGTTGCATGGCCTTGTAGAATCGTTCGTCTCTGCCGGAAAGGAGAAGAAGGCTCAAACAAAAGAATGCTTCATCTAAAGTTCACATCAGTGCTTGATCTAGTCAATTGCGTGTCTTAGATGATTGCTTTTGAACAGCTAAAGCAATAGAATCTGTGGGAGAGCTCGTCAACTTTGTGCTAAGAAGCTCATCATCCTTCCTAAGATACCCTAAAACTAATGACTCCTTTGCGTCCCAATAAGAAATAAGACTTTTCGCAATATTGTTTTCAGGGCGTCCGAGGCAGGCAGGCAAGGAAGGAAGGAAGGAGTTCCATTCAATTAACCAAACCCTTTTGAGTCTATATATAAATTAATTAAATTCACGTATATATTTAAAAAAATAAAATAAAAATTCTCAAGCCCTAGTGGCTGGAATTTATTATCTACCCAAACGGATGATGTTTTGCTCGCTCGTTATTTAAAAAAACAGGCACTTCAGCACGGGCGTTTTAATTCCTTTTCAAGTCCAGTGCACAAGCCTGGCCATCTAGACAAGCTTAAAGTGCCTAGACCTGGCTCCCCCGGCCATTCTACTTTTTTTTTTTCTTAAATATTTTTTATTCCAAAATAAAATTATTTTCAAATAAAAAAATTATAATGATATTTTAAAAATCACACAATAACAATATACCTTTAAAACAAATTTAAAGTCTTTTAATGATGATATTAACAATTGTTTTATGAATAATTATATATGAAATTAATATGTCTATTATTAAAAAAATGTCTAATTCTTTTTACTTAACCTAGCTTTTAAAATCACAACAAGTATTCATTCCAAAAAATTGCAATAAATAAAAAATATGTTGTTATATAAGAAAAAATGGATATAAACAAAGAAGTGGGTTTCATGGAGAATTTTTTTGGAAAAATGATTCATAGGAAAAGAAAAAAAATATTTTGTGATATAATCATGTCTTGACAATTTCTTGAATTCATTTTTGTTGAATATTCGTTGTTCAATATTTTATTGTGAAAATAATTTGACCTTCGTGAGGGGTTTTTTTTAATAAATTAAATAGATTAACTTACGTGCATACATTAAGTTTTTATTTATAATATAAAATTTTAAAATTAAATAATACTTTTCATTAAATTTAAATAAAAATTCAATTTTAACCCTGTTAGCATTTAATTTATTGAAGTTCTGTGGGATGTATAATAAAAGAAATGAGTTTCTATTTGTTAGAAAAAAAATAAATCCTTATAAATATGGATACAATTTAAACATAATAATTTTAATAGAATACGTTTGCATTATTTATTTGGACCAACTGCCGTCAAAAAGAGAGCAATACCATGAACAAGAGAGGCGGGCATTGACTTCAATGGAGATCAGTGGGCCTGTGGCCTAGTTGTAGCCTTGTAGGTGGGTCTTCCAAGGAGGACATAAACGTCAATCAACGAAAAAACTGAGTTTGACTGAGCCGCATCATCCCATCCTGGGCGGCGGTTTCTTTCATTCCCTTAAACGAGCCTCCCTCCCCCATATAAACCGAAGCATCATTCTGCCATCGCTTCTGCGTAATTTCGTTTGCGTTTTTCTCAACAGTTTTTTTAGGGAGGAAAAATAAATATATATCTGATGAGACAGATCTGATAAATATTGATAAATAGAAGAAAGGAGGAGAAGAAAATGGCTACAGTATCCCCTCTGGCGAAATACAAGCTGGTATTCCTTGGCGATCAATCCGTTGGTAAAACCAGCATTATCACTCGCTTTATGTATGATAAATTCGACACCACTTACCAGGTTCTTCCATCTTTCCTTCCCTTTTTAATCATTATTAATTTGAATGTTTGGATTCCAAGAGCAATCTTACGTGCTGTGCACGCTAATTAGTCTTAATTTCAATTCTTGACCCCTTAATTTTTTGTTTTGCGAATTTGTAGGCTACTATTGGAATTGATTTTTTGTCCAAAACAATGTACCTCGAAGATCGGACAATTCGGCTGCAACTTTGGTGAGCGCTTTTGTCTCAATTTTATTTTTGTTAATTAAGATTATTATACATATGATGAAATTGGGGGGAAATGCACTTCATTTTACCTGTATCATAATTCTTTAGTCGAAAGACGATGGTTACCAGATCATGTCGATACCTAGCAGGCGTATAAGGTTGAGAAAATTATGTGGTCGTTGATTTTGTTATGGAAATTAATTAATTAGGAGTAAGGTAATGCATATGATCGTGGAAATGGACACCCTAAAGAATCAATATTGTTGTTAACAGGCTGCTCTAGTGGCTGGTATCGCTAATCGAGTGGAGAGGACCTACAACGTTGTTTCATTTTTTTAAAAGAAAAATATTTGTGCAAGATGATGCCCTTTTAAGACAGGGTTATTACCTTGGTCTGAATTGAGCACAATGTGTTGTGTCAGTCGAGTTTTCATGAAATACTCTGTGTTATAATTATACGCAACATTTCAGTGACTCTGTCAAAGAACTTGATTCAAGCTGTAATGCTCTTGTATCTTGTTTCCATGGTTTATTTGTTTTTCCTTCTGGTTTCTAGTTTGTGAATCTTCGTGTATGTTAACTCACAGGGATACTGCTGGCCAAGAGAGATTTAGGAGTCTTATACCGAGCTACATCCGGGATTCTTCTGTAGCCGTAATTGTCTATGATGTAGCTAGTGAGTTATCTTAAGAACTGAATACAGGTTTTATTGGAAATATGTGTTCTAGTGTGTACATATTAGAATTTAGAAAATAAATCTCGATCTCTTGTATAACATCTGCCCATGCGTGCTTGTACCTTCACCCTTCTTTTAGGAGGGGAAGGGAGGGGGCGCTGCCTGTAAGGCGATATTTCGTGTTGTACTCATGTAACATTAGTAATTCTTAAATTGCTTGCTAAATTGTGTCCATGCAGATAGACAATCATTCTTAAACACCTCTAAATGGATTGAGGAGGTACGGACAGAGCGAGGTGGTGATGTAATTGTTGTCCTTGTAGGAAACAAAACTGATCTTGTTGATAAGAGGTAAGAAATTAACTACTGTGAATAACATGATGGATGATGTTTCTTGGTTTGACATCCACATTACTTGGATACGAGTGACCTCTCGGCTTTTGTTCTTTTACGTGGCATGTTGTGTGTGAGATCACTCTGGTTTTTGCCGTCTAGGAATGTCATTGGAGAAGCGAGCATCATCTGCCATAAGAGAACTATGAACGTCTTTATTAATTTGTTTGCTCTACTCAAAGTCCTCTTGTTCATATTTGTGTTTGAGCGAGAAGACTGGGGAACTGTATCGGCAGTTCTACATAGTACTGCTGCCTATTCGATACGTGAAGTTAATTTTGTTTTCTGTTACTTTCTGTGTTCAAGATGAATGTCTAGCCGCGCGTCTTAAATTTTACGAGGACGAAAGCTTTTCTTTGATTCTTTTAGTCTCTTTCTCTTTTGAAAAATTAAGAACTTTGCTGGTTGCGATCCTTTGTTTTGTTTAGAACTTGGAGTTAAGAGTCCTCTCTGTTAGTTGAATTCTATATTTAGCTTGAAACAATTCAGCACTGTTGTTATCTTTTTTTCGTTTTCATTATGTTATCCGGTGATCAAACAGGCAAGTTTCAATAGAGGAAGGAGACGGCAAGGCTCGTGAATTTGGAGTTATGTTTATAGAAACCAGTGCGAAAGCAGGATTTAATATAAAGGTGAGAGTGAGACACAAGGTTTTGATATTGTCAAGCTGCTTCAATCCTAGGGGAGATATGGCCTTATGTGAACATATAATTTCATTTCTCCTTGTGCGGGTAGCTAAAGATTTTTGATAAGTTATTGTATGTATTCTGATTTCTGAATGAAAAAATGCAGCCTCTATTCCGCAAGATTGCTGCTGCCTTGCCAGGGATGGAAACCCTTTCTTCCACAAAACAGGAAGACATGGTTGATGTGAACCTCAAGCCGACTGTCAATTCTTCCCAGGCAGATCAGCAAGGAGGGGGTTGTGCATGTTAGAGAAGTGGATATGAGGAAGATCGAGGAAAGGAAGCACCTTCAATACCATGTTATACCAGCTGTTAAAATCCGACAAATGATGATTTTTATTTGGGCTATTTCAGATCAATAAGACGTAGTTGCAGATTCCTGCTATTTGTTGAATAGGAAAATTGACCTCTCAGATGTATTCCATTTAATATCTCTCCTCTCTTTTCTTTTTTTCTTTTGTTCCTTGGAAAATCTTTGATATGTCTGTGAAACCATAATCAGATATTAACTGCAATAGGAGGTAATCTTTAGGTTACCCATTTTGTGATTCAAGAAAATTGATGGCTGTAATTGGAAATTTTGAATTCATTGTATAAAGTTTCTTTGGATCTTGGTGGAACAAAATTCATGACATGGATATATGTTGATATGATCATTGGCGAATTTGGTTATGAGAAAATCAGACAAGTATAATAGCCAGTTAAATCTCAAGACCAATATTGTTTCTGGATTGTGGTTCGAACAAGTGGCATACTATATTTGAACCCCTACAGCTAAGCTTCTCATCAATTCTATTACATTAAGTTCCTTATAAATCCATATTAAGCTGATATCCAGACAACATTAGTAGTCCTCAATTTCAACTCCTTCGCTCACATACCTCCTCCAGCCACCCTCTTTGCTTGTCTTCAATCCAAGAAGAACAAAACATCCCATCATCATCATCATCATCATCAAAAGTCCACACAACAGCTTATGCCAGAACCCAGTTTAAGGTAAAAAAGAAGAAGAAAGAAAGATAGTTCAAGCCAGCACTATGCAGTGATGGCAGCCAACCCAATGAGTAGAAGTACTCTGGCTTGGTCGTCTGGAACTTGCCTAGCTAGCGAGACACCTAGAAACCAAACAATTACTTATTGGATGTCAAGGCGCAATATAAAACTATTCTTCAAGTTTTATAATATAATATAAATTTTCTTAGAAAAATAAGATGATTATTTGATGCTGGCTTGATTTTTATCACTGTAAATTAAAAAAAAAAACTGTGAGGGAGCATGAAACAGGAAAAATAAAGTTTTCAAAGTATTGAGAACAGAGAGGTAGTAGCTGGTAAGGCAACATCACCGGATATGCAATCAAACTCATACAGAGAGGTAGTAGCTGGTAAGGCAACATCTATAGTGTAAACCTTTTGCATTTGGATTTTTTTATTTTCCAATGAAATCATTGAAGAAAATTATAGTAATACTTTAAATTTTTTAAGAAAACTATAATTAGAAAAGGAAAATTGAAATTTTTTGCTCAAATGAATTTTTTTCTGTTTAGAAAATTGAAAAACTAGTTTTCATTTTTAAAAATTTGTACTAAAAACACATTTTAGAAGTTATTCATATTTCTCCTTTATAAGTTTCATATTATTTTTTTAATAAAAAAAGAATAATACCATTTTTTTTAGATTGAAGAAACTAATGTTGTTCTCATTAATTTGTTTGATAACCTCTTCAAAAATACTTCTAACCTTGAAGCCGATAATTGAAACATAAGAAATTTGAAGTAGTCAGGGGGGGAAACACTGTATTTCACGCATTTTACCATGAAATCCTTAAATTTGATGATCTGTGGACCTGTTAATCATTTATTTGTCAAAAATCTTGGTTCATGATCAATCAAATCTTGGTTCGAGATTTTGAAAATGCGTTATTCTTCACAGGGACATTGCTGGGCATAGAGATTTAGGAGTCTTGTGCCAATAATCCAAATCCGGGATTCTTCACTTGTTTATGATGTAGGAAATGAGTTCGACTTCGAATATAAAACAATCCTCTGTGAGCAAGTATTTCATTTGACTTGCCACATAGACGCCACGTTGTAGACTGCCAGATCATTTACTACAATGAACTTTTTAAAACAATTTTTGGATGGATCACCAAGGAATCGTGCAAGCACTGTTCCAACAGCATGAACATGAATTTGTGTAGAGAAGGCATATAAATACAAAGAAAATTATCTCCACCGCCCACATTATAAATGCTTTTAGGCTTTGCTTGGGGCTGGAAACTACACTTTAGCCTTTAGAGAGATTATAATGGCCCATAAAGTTTACAGTTGGATGCAGTTCTCGAAACATAAAGCCGCAGTTGCCCTCATCGTCCTTCCACTTGATTTGACTGGTTGCCGGTCTTTCCCCCCATGATTTGTCCGGCTTTGCTCGTCAAGCGGCACTGTTTGGTGCTGTGCTAAGGCGTGGTAACGTTTTTCCTTCACAATATTTTAAAAAATATTTAATTAATCAATTTTTCAAATTATAACGGTAAAAACAATTATAATGACAAACATATTGTTATAGGATTTATAAGGTACGACTTTTGCTGATTGGTCTTAGGTTGTTTCTTAACTTTTGATTGATACGCAGAAGTTTCCATGGTATTTGCCCTACCGCACAATCCTGTGACTTGGGAACTTCTGATTTGCCCAATCACACGTCTTTTCAATGGATTATGTTTATGAGTGATTAATGTCAACTGTTTTTTAGCCACACATTTCCAGCTACTTTTTCGAGGTGCATTATCTGTTTCAAATCCTTGAATGCCATGGAGAAAACAGTCTCTGAACAATGGGAAGATGGGGATGTACGACTTGTAATTGCATTGTGCCGAAGATATTCCAGTTTAGGATTTGGCAGCTTTGCGTGCATAATGCACAAATTCAGGGGCACTTTTGATTTGTGGGAGCTGGCTGTTGCTGGGGATTTTTTTTTCCCAATTTCTTTTTAAATGATTGTAAAAATAATTTTCATCACATGAAATTAAATAAGTATACGCGTGTATAAATATATAATTTTATTAAATATATAAATAAGTATAATCTTTATTTAAAATATTCTTTCAAAAAAAATAAGAAAAATATTTTATTTTTTTTGGATTTAATATACGATGACTTGATTTATTTGATAAATCAAGTCAGAATTTGTGTTTCATAAGAACATGAATTTGAACGTGTATTGCAAAATAAAATATGATGATTTGATACTTTGAAAAGTATTATTAATTTATCTTCAAAATATTGTTGAAGAACTTTTATGAGATATTTTGGTTTTGATCCAACATAGTTTTGTTTTTTGTTGACTTCAAGCGTAAATGAAGGAAGCTTGAGAACTTTTAAGAGAGATTCCTTGCTTTAAGAGAGAGCTTCTTTACTTGAAGAATTTGTCTTGAAGAAAATTTGTCTCTTCGAGCATCCTCTTTCTCTAAATTGAGGTCTTCTATTTGTAGAGATCTATAGGAGCTTTTGGGTTTCTTTTCAATGCCACATGACATAATTTTATTAGTTGGTATTTATCGACAGGATCTTATATTTATAACATAATATCTCAACGAGATCTTGCATTTATGACAAGATATATTAAATATCCCATCCCAAGTGTCAATCTTTTATTGACAATAAATATATGAAGACTCATTTATTTTCCATGTCATATATTTCAATTTTATTTTATTCTTTCTTTTTTAAAAATAAAATAAAACGTGGTGAAATTTGATGAGTAAAAAATTTGTGTTTCTACAATGATCTAATCTCACTTAATTAGTTGAAATTTGCAGTGTTTGATAAAACGTTATCTCGGGAGATAAATTTGGACTGACCTAGAACTAGCAGGTTTTACCATCAGATGTAACAAGTTACTTCGTGGATGAATTTGATGAAGTTGTGGAAAGACTTAACAAAAATATTAGGTTTTTAAAGTTTGTGATCTCGTGTCAAGAGATGCGAACTTGATTATAGGATTGATTTATGGGTTTAGTTATGGACTCGATAATTCCTAAGAAAAAAAACATCTTGTGTGAAACAAGCGACTTTTTAATGTTTAAATTGATAGGTATATGAGAGAGAAAATATGTAAAGAAATATTCTGTTAGGAAAAATTATGATCTTTTTATGTTTAATTAGTAACTTCAAGGTATTTATAGACCTTGATGATCTTCACCTTATGATGTGGAGAGTTTGAAAGAGATAACTTCTAGCAATTAATCTTTTTTTTTCAAGACATGACACTCATTAATGTGATGCCATAGTCATAACATAAAAGACAAATCTTAGTAGGGTTTTATGTTTGAACAACTTTTCATGTGGGTGGGTGTTGCATATAGTTTTTTTCTTGATAAAAACTAATATCTTAGTACATGTGGATATAAGAGGTATGGTTAAAAGCTCGGGGAATGCTAAGTGATCAGGAATGTTTCTTTTAGTGTTTTTTTTAATATTCTAATTGATAATTTTAAGAAGACTTTGCTCGATAAAAATTATGACTTATTATGTTTACTCAATGATTTTAAATATTTATAAATCCTGATAACGCTTCCTTTGAAATTTAGAGAGTTTGAGGAGTGATGAATATATTGATGCTTATCATTTAATCATAAAAAATATTTTGTAAATGGACAGTGGATTGAAAAAATATTTAGATGAGTGAATAATGTACAATATGTGTGGAAGATTCGTGAGAGATAGAATGAGAAAGACCATACAAGAGAAAAAGTGGGAGGGGGGAGAAGGAGAAAATCTGGTCATTTGGACAATGACCCAAATCAGGAGGTGTTGTTGGGTAGCCATGAACAACATGGGGTGTTGTCCCCGCACAACCATTAGAATCCATGAAGATTGTGTTCAAAGTCGAGCAACACAAACAATTAATTTATGCTATTTTGGTGCTTAAATACTTGGAAGGGGCTGATCTTTGTCAACTTCTTAAGGGAAAATCACCATCCATTAGTTTCCCGCCTGTTTTTAAAGGAGAAATGCAAGGGAAAATCCTAGTTTAGTTCAAAAAAAAAAAAAGAGAGCAAAAGGCATTAATTGGACATTAACTCTTAGATTCCTAACATTGTCTGTGCTGTAAAGGATTAGAAATCAATCTTGAAACTATTGCTGACTTTTCATGGATTGCCAGTTACGATCTCCAGAATTGAAACCCTCTGTTGAAAAGCACAAGGTTGACTTTTAAAGCAACAAAATTTCACCTAATCTTGTAATTTCAATTTTCATTTTCCGAACATGATGTCGCATGGTGCGAGCCGGCGCGATATTGTCTAGCGATGGCAGAGCTTTTCTGTCATGTTTCCAGTGTGAGGTGTTCTGTGTTGGAAAGGGTTTTAAATTTAATCATAAAATTATGATTAAGATTCAAAAGTCACCTAATATTATGATTATTAGGAGCCTATGATTTGTGAGAGTCTAAGTAAAAGACTAGTTGTGCAAGAAAAAGATGCATCATCCCTAATGCTCCCTAGTTAAAATAAACTGCATTGTTGTGTAATTGTTTTTTTTTCTAGTCGGGTATCTATTGGTATTTTATAAGGCTTAAGGCAAATTTATCTTCGTGAGAAAGTCTCTACCTTATTGAGTAAAATCCTAATCATTCTAAAGTCTGAATTTTAGCATCACATTTATTTACATCTTGCATCTTTAATACCTAAGAGTGTATTTTATCGTGTAATTTTACACCACATAAATATTAAAGTTTACATCTAGATTCTAAAAAAATTGAAAAAATATTTTTGACATATTGGCTAAATCTTAATGGATAACTATAAATTGGTTATGATATCCATTTTTAGATTTTTTTTAACATGAAAAAGATGCAATTTTTGTTTTTTATAAAAAAATATGCTTGAAAAAATTTTAGGATTTGGTCGTATGCAACAAAATATTTTTTAAAAAAATTAAAATTTATTTAAAAGTTTTTGTGATTTTTTTTTAATGTTTTTATAATTTCAAAGAAAATCAGGTATTTTAATACTGAATTTGTATTTTATAGTGTAAACATACAACTCGATATTATGCAAAATTAAATATATGAGAAAATCATATTTTTTTAAAAAGATAATTTTAGAAGTTTTATTTTTTAATTATAACGTACATACACACACAATTCACATCCTACATGAACAGTAGGATGCGAATTATATTTCACACCTACTGTTAATGCAGTGAACAGTAAGGAGGGGTAGAAGGGAGAAGAAAAAGAAAGGAGGCTCACCTAACTGAAAGAGTTCGGCCGGTGGCTTAGAAGGCTTCGACTGAGGTGATGATGGTTGGAGTTGGTTGTGGGAAGAAGAAGAAAAAGTTGCAAGGAAGAGAGAAATGCTAAAAGGAAAAGAGAGAGAAGGTCATAGTGGCTGTTTGGTAGTCGACTGGTGGTAATAACGGTGAGGAAAGTCATAAGGATGATAGCTGGCGGCAGAGAAAGTAAAAGAAGAAGAAAAACCATGCAAGAGGGGTTGCAAATAGAAGAGAGAAATCAACGGTGACTCTTGGCGATCAGCGGGTGGTTGTGTTGGCTTTCAATGGTGGAGCTAATGGTGAGAAAACTGGTGATGAGAGTGGTGGTGATTGAAGGTCACGCTGAAGAGAGAAAGAAAGAAAAAAATTTGCAGAAACTGACAGAAAAATTGATTTTTTGGCTGACTTTAAACCCGAATTTCTCCTCCCTCAAGCCATGAAATCCACCTCTATTTATAAGCGGTGAAAAAGGACAATCTTGTCTATATTGAAAAAAAATATCATCCCTTCATTCAGTTGAAAATGATCTCAACCGTTGACTTAAAGTAGACATCATAAGTTGCAGCTCGCCATTCGTTGGACCAATTTATATAAAATACTATCAACGTTTGACTCTAATTTGTCTACTTGGGAAGGTCATTATCATTTTCAATATAACTCTAGAGCATGCAAAAACAATTGCTCTTTTCTCTTGTAATTTCACAATTGTCGTCAGCGATAGGTTAGAAGTAACAGTAACAAGTCAAAGGACGAGGATCCTCGTCAAAAATATTTGGCAGATGATGCAGATAAAACACACATCTCAAATTCTAATTTAAGACCTTTGTTTTTTTTGTCTTTTTGTCCGATGATAAAGCAAAGCACGAACCAGCATTGTTTTTAAATAATTTTTTATGTTAAAATATATATTAATAATATATTTTTATTTTTTAAAAATTATTTTTGATATCAACGTGTTAAAATGATATTAAAATATATTAATTTAAAATAAATAAAAAAATAAATTTTTTAAAAGCACATAAACAATACAATATATGAGCATAAAAGATAAGCTTTTAAATACATTTACAGTATAACCATTTTAAAAAATAACTTTTTTAGTTTTAAATTAATTTTTTTTATGTTTTTTTATTGTTATGGTAAAAATAAATTAGAAAAATAATAAAAAATATTATTTTAATATATTTTTTTAAAGAAAAACAACTGCTAGTATATTAGCTTTACAACTTTTCTCAATCAAGTATATAATTTCTCTTCCCATCCCAACACACTAATATTTAATCAAGCACTTCCCTCCAAACTATGTTAATGGCTCCATTTTGCTGACATGGACTTTGACATTTACTAAAGGAAAATCGCAACGTCGGTGCACCAGCTATAGATGCTTTTTTGTTTTTTTAATAGTACATGAGCACTCCTTTTTCTTGCTTTGGTATTCTATTTGTTCTTTTTTAATTATGCCAGTCAAATACTTTTACTAAAAAATTTGTTAATATTTATTTTTAAATGCTAGTCAAACTCACTAGTTAAATTATCCTTAAAAATTATTTATATTGCAATCAGATGATATTCTTTTATCTGGTTAAAATAATAGATATTTCCTTATTTTAACAATTTTTAATTAAGTATAAAAGAGTTTTCAGTGAAAAAGAGTTTACATTTTAAAATATTTTTTTCTTAAAGAATTTATTTCAATTTAAAATATTTTCATTGATTAAAAATAATCTTATTTTAAAATAATATTTTCAATTTAATAATTTCTTAGCATCCTGGACGGAAACATTTAACAATTACACGCAAGGTAGATAATAAACTCGCTAGGAGTACACGCTGAGCGGGCTGAATTTAAAAAAAAAAA